>VZTQ01013193.1:0-33808 GCA_013400755.1 Pelecanoides urinatrix | reverse complement strand
TCTATGATTCTATGATCCTTTTTATGGCTTCCAATTCACCTGGCTGTCCTGCTTCCTTCAGTACAATCAGCTGTTTGCAGAGGTAGTATTGCCAGCTGATGATACTGATGCTCGGCTGATGTAAACTACACCAGTTGAGAGTCTGACTCTGAGTACGCTGTTGCTCTCAGAACACTGATATTAAACAAAAAGATCACAAAGCAAGCTGAAAATCATTGCAACAAAGTAGTAGCCCAGTTGTTGCACCTCCTAAGAACATGATTTCCTTCTCTGTACATAAACTAGCCCCTCATTTTGACCGTGACCTACATCTAATTTAAGAGTCAGTAAAGGCTAAGTACATATGTGCAAACTAAATTTTTAAGGTACTTATGTGACACATTTGGCAATTTAAGCTTTCAGTTAACTCCTTACTGCTCTTAGAAGCACAATGCCAGCATAACAGAGTGCCCTAAAAATGTTGTTATGGGAGCCAAAGAAGTCATATTCACTTGTCATCGGAGACTAAAAAACATCAGACACCCAAGCTATGTATAAGAACTTGCAAAGTAATGCCACATTACTGACAGATCACAACTTCCAGCTTAAGTGGGAATGCATAACCGTTAATGCTTCTAGGCCCTCCATTACTGTCCCTTGCTCACACTTCTTATTTATATCAGTTTCACACATCCATAAGGTACTGGATTCCTCCATGATCAGACTGGTTATTTACGTGCTGGTACTGCAGGAGATTTATCGGTGATGCCATTCCTTGATAGTCTCAATATGCAAGTAATAAATGCTGAGTTGTTGTCTGACATATCCACAATATGATTGTTCTTTTTTCAATCCACTGACCTATACACTAATTGGGTGTTTTGTCATTTTTTCTGACCTGACCTTGTTCTGCTTCTCATTCAACCTTCTTAAGAACCAAACCCCACAAAACACTGAGATCAAGGAAATATTTCCATTGATTTCAGTGGTCTTTGAATCAGGAACTAACATGAAAAATCTGTAAAAAGTATGCCAGAAAACAGTATACATTTACATTTTTAATAGAAATGGGAAGAAATATTGCTCTTATTTGTGCTCCGCAACCCTTATCGCCGTGAGATAATCTGAAATACTTTTCCTACACTTTCTGTTATGTGGACTGGAGGGGAAAAGGAGACAAAAAGCTGCTCTTGAAATGTACATATAGAATCTTGCAGCCCACTACCAGGTCATTAGTCAACACAGACTCTTGTGCCGAAATTTCACTTAAGAAGTGTTATTCTGAACTCAGGAACTATTTGATTCACAGCTGCAACCACTGCCAGTTTGAACAGATTGGTGATGCACTTACCTAGTTGTACTACCCTTCCTGTTTTCTCCAAACTAGTTCCATCTAATCTTACAGAGGATTCAAACTTATCTGAGTTTTGGAAGAAACCTAGCTCCATTTTGTTAAGGGAGGAACTTTAAAAGAGGGCTTTTACTGACTATCCATATCCTGCATCTGCAAGTTGTCTTCAGTCAAATGCTCCTTTATAAGCCTCCCACTGTAGTGCATGCTTGTGATCAAATGTCCCATTAGAAACTTCTTTAGACAGGCAGGATCAAAACTGCGTCTACTGAGCCAATGCACCCAACCAGAATTCATACTGACCTTCCCCCAGGAAACGAAGAACTTTTCTTGTCATTTGCATACAGCTGCTAAGTGTTGCACAGTGCAGCCAGACTTGAAGTTTTCCCTATTAGCTCCTCGTAACATTTTAATCACTAATTTCTAATGCAAATGACAACAGCCAGAAAGACCACCCTGCTAACTGTAGGAATATCATAAAAATTGAGAAAAATAAACAAGAAACATCCCAAGCTTTCCAGTGAATATTCCATGACATACTGTATGTGATAGACCACTAATCACTCTTGATTCTATGATAAATTTAAATACTAATCCCTTCTGAATAGGGATTAAGCTTCAGCGTGTAGAGGAGGGATTCATTAGAATTCAACTCATCAAGACACAGCTTGAACAAAGTTGCACGGCCCTCTGCACCGCAGACCTTTCAGTACTGACAATCAATTGCCAAACTAGCAGAATTACCAGTGAGTGGCTAAAATCAACAAACGGTAACCTATGAATGCCCATATTTTCTCAGTCAGAAACTGATGATGTGGTGCGTTGTAGTCTGGAAAGGATATTTTTAGGCAAAACACTTTCTGAGTAGTTATAATAGGCAAACTGTCATACAGTCCTGAAAGAGATGATAATAAGTAAGGGGAATGCAGCGGTGATCATGTTGACATAGTATGAGCATGAATATTGTGAGGCCCCATCTTTTGATTTATGCATCATTGGCCACGGGCTCACAACAGTTAAATTACTTCATTGGTTCAGCATGAATCAGACTATATATTAATGCGTCAGTGGGATACCCTTTCTCAGAAAATATACACACTCTGGAATAGCTTTGACCTCCTCTGAATGGTATTCACGCAAAGGCATAAAATGGTGCCTAATGCAAGATGTAACGTGTGCTTAAAAGCAGTTTCTGTTTCTTTAGCTACTGGGTAGAATCAATGAGTGTTTTGACCACCATATTAGAAAGGCAAAACCTCCAAACTTTTAGGACTTCATTCTCAGTTTTGACTAAATTGGCACAGCATTGATGAAAATGTGGAGCTTTGCTGATCACATACAATGATGATTTGGAATAGTCCACGATACATCCTGCTATTGCAGGGAAAAATATCCCCAGGCACCCTGAACTAAAATGCTTTGTTTACAGCAAATCGTGCATGGCTGTGCAGCAATACAGTTCTGCACTCTCTGCAAGTGTAATATGGCTGTGCTCAAGGATGACACCTTCTCACAAATAACTCCCTTTCTCTGTGTGTCTGATAGTAGTCCAGCAAAACAATACATGAAGAACCATGGACTCTTCATGCAGCACGAAATAATCTTGAGACAGGTCATTAATCACAAGTTTCAACTTCATAAGGAACACTTCACAGTCTGAGTCTCATTCATTATAAGCAGCAGAAGTTTTAGCTAATTAATTTGAAATGTGTGCAAAAAATCAACCAAAGATTCAGATGGGGAAACCTAATACTCTGTGACACCAGCTGTTGTTGACCACTTTTGTGGGAACTGCAAGCTTCAAAATCAATGCGGTGATCTCACTGACCCGATAGTGGAGTTGTTTCATCTGGAACATCAGATATTGACCCATTTGGGTTTTGTGTTTACCTTTGACATCTGCAAGAGAACTTCAGCCTGAAAGTATTCTTTGAAAGAGAGAAAAGCTGCCAGATAATATGCATATCTGTGTGGAAAAAAGAAGAAACAGCACAGTCTATGAAACTTTCTGTCCACATCACTGGAAAGCTGTTTACAAATGCTGGTACCAAGCGCTGTGACATGGTTCATGATAAAGTAAATGGTGTTACTAGATAGTAACTCTCATAATTTTAATTAGATTCCTGTGAGTTTCTCAAGCTTTTGCACATAATGCACCAATATTAACTAGCATAACTCTATTGACTACAACAGTGCTATGCTGATGTGAGCAACCTGAAGTTATGGCTCACTACATTTTGTTTGGCTGAATTAACAACACTTTATTGTTGCTCTCCATTAATACCCTGGGCAGGGAGTTTACTGCCTGGGGTGTTCATGGAAACAATGAACTCTGTGTATATTGTGATAGAGAGCAACATGCAAATTCTTAATTCAGAGTATTTGAATAAAGTAGCCAAATCTGAAAATCAAAATTATTCAGCACACATTGAAATCAGTATCATGCAACTTTCAGATTTCTTATTAAGGGTAATAGAAATTGATGATAAACCTTGTAAATAAATTAAAAAGCTAGGAGTTAGCCATATGAATTATTTAATTCATGCTTTGAAATAAAAAAAAATTAAGAAAAAGCAAATCACTCTCAAAAAACTTAATAATAGAAAGAGGTTCATATCACTGAAAAAAGTATTCCTTTACAACTAATTTAGGATAAATACCAAAGAAAATGGTATACTACATAGATTAGGGTATGAACATCAAAGATAATTTTATATGTGCATTCCACATACTTAGCTAAGCATTTGGGTGAATGTAGCGGTTTGACTTTTTCAGTCAAATATTATTTATTGTCCCCCATAATTAAAATTGCAGTAGCTATTTTAATTTTCTATGACTCATGACAGAAAGACACATTCTCTTTGAGGTTGGTTAGACAGAATGGTGCAAAAAGAAGGGTACAGAAATGACAAAAGTTAAAAACCACACACTGACAAAGGTGCACGTGTGGAGACTTGGACTTGATGCATTATGAGAGATCTGTGGACTGTTGAGCATAGATATAGCTTCTATGTTTTGAGTGTCCTAGCAAGACAGCTTGTTTCACCCAAGAGTATCC
Source organism: Pelecanoides urinatrix (assembly GCA_013400755.1). Taxonomy (NCBI): domain Eukaryota; kingdom Metazoa; phylum Chordata; class Aves; order Procellariiformes; family Procellariidae; genus Pelecanoides; species Pelecanoides urinatrix. The sequence continues at coordinate 29,420 of VZTQ01013193.1, read as the reverse complement.
CCACACCAGGATGCTGTATCCAATTTTTAAAACTGCTTAGCCAAACATATGTTTATGTTGTAATTTCTGGTTCAGTGCATTGAAGACTTTTTTCTCACAAACTATTAAAATAGAAAACCTAAAAACTCTCTACCTTGAGAAAACATCTTACAAAAAGTCTGTCTCAGAAACTTGCAGAATTTTACCTATTGCATTGGAATCGTCCTTCGGTTCAGGGAGTTTATGCTAATCCGTTTTTTTCACAGAAAAAGCTGTTACAAAGCAGTGCAGGGACCCTTAAAGATTATCTGTTCTGTAGAATGTTATGGCACATTTTTTGCCTTACAGATGCAGTAACAATTAGTGTCCACTTGAGGGCATGAAGAAGAAAGTCCTAAAAAGGTGTGCGAGCTAATAAGTACAGAGGAAAGGGGTTGCTCTGTCTTAGCAGTGAAGTTTGACCGTGATAAAATTGTCAAATATCGGCAAAAGTCAGTTCTGAGTTCAGACCTTGCGGTCAATTCAAAACGTGGCTAGTCGCACAAGAGACAAGAACAGTAATTTCTTCTGCGGTAAACTCAATCTTTCTCTTGCTGTCAGAGATGAAAGTTAAAAATTGTCCTGCTCATTGTATTATCATTCTTCTGTCTTTCTTGCTCTCATCATATAGTTCTACCAGCGTCTTTCAGAAAGAACACATATAAAATCTTGTATGCTGTGTGAGATTTACTTAAATCCTTGAAAGCTACGTACATTTTGTTACAACATAGGAGAAATACTCAGTATATGTATAGTACATAGGGGGGTGAAATGTAACCTACTTGAACAGAGTGGATTTTAAACAGAGACTCTTCTTTGCAAAGAGACTGGTTCAAAAGAAGACTCACATAGCCATCATTTCCTAATGGAACATGCTTCAAGGTGTATCTGATGAATACCCCTATGTAAAGTAAAAAAGAATCCTACACTAGCATATTGAAGAAAGCTCTGTAAGATTATCCTGCCTTTCTCTGTGCAGGATATGACAGAATATTCTCAAGAATCTTGCCAGTTCAATATTAAATGGTTTATATGTTGAAATCTCTCCCACGCCCTTGGGAGACTTGCAGTCCACCCGACATCACTTCTAGAGTAGTCTTCCTGATTCTGATCATTTTCTCAGCTTTATTCTACTACCTTTAAATTAATTAGATTCCATCACCTGTAAATAACAACTTCAATTCTGTGACAGTAGTTACAAATATCAAGTGGTCATATTTATTTTTTTTTCCACTATTTGACACTTGTTCAGTCAAGCTATATACAATCAGCTGGTCAAATTTTCCTTGTAATTCTCTGCTTTTTGTCCTGCTGATCTTCAGGCTGCTTTTCTCAAAATTCCCTTCATATAGCCAAGACGTCTCTTGAAGTGCCTGTAACTAGAGAGCTAGAGCCACTGCAAGGTATGTAGAATGCCTACCTTTACGATTATTCCTATATGTGTAGGTCAAAATAGATCAGGTTTGGGGTGGTTTTTTTTTTTTCCATACTAAAGCACGGCCAAGCATCTAATCTATTTTGCAATGGTCAGGGTGTTCTGTACCACCACTAAAATTTACAGGAAATAAAATAGATAAAACTGGTTAGAGGCACTCAGAAAAGCAGTGGGCCCTCAGATGGTTGTGCTTTTTCTTCAAATCTTAAGAAAACCTTTTGTTTTCTACCTGGTGGTAGGAATCTGAAAAGAAACAGTGGAACATCACACATTTTCTGTCCACACATGAATATTACTTATCTTCCCTTTTCTAGCTACAAGTCATCACTCCTGCATAATTCCTACTCTTCTGTACTGACCATTTCCCTGGAACAGGAGTCTATTATGCCAATCTTTGCTACCAGCAACATAGCAACATACGAACAACTCTGCCAGTTCAGACCAATACTCCATGCAGACCAGCATCACAGTCATTATCTACAAGAGGTTAAGACATAGAGGAGAAATGATACACCACGGTGACGAGGTGAGGTTTAAGAATTTCATTCTTTCCAAGCTGTGTTCCCCTTCCTGTGGAACCAATATACACCACTCGCTCTGCAAGGGCAAAGATCCTGACCAGACATCAAGGAATGGGTGGAGGAAGTGCCCAGGTGTGCATATCCACCATGATCTAAAGATGAATAACCTCCAGCTGGATGGGGCATGTCTGGGGACAAGAAGGGCATCAGGATTGCACCTCAGCATCTGCAGCATGCCATCCCCAGTGATGGTCTGAACAATCTCTGGGTGAAAGTCACCATCCCTCTGGAGTGTGCTCTGCCCAAAATACAGGTAATACTGCCCAGGGAAACACAAAGCCAAAAAGCAAAAAGCTAGCAAAAATGGGAGACTAGTCCAGCCTGAAGAAAAAAGACAAAATTACATGCACCTGAAGTAGAGACCTGGGAAAGGGTAAGAACAGGGCAAGAAAATGCAATACTCTCCCAACCAATGCTCTCCCAGGATATTTTTAATTTAGATGTTTTCTTGATCCCTGTATATTTTTCCTGTTTAACAGAACTCAAAGGATTCATTTTCCAAGTATTTGTCCACTCTCTGTGGAACCCACATATACTTTTTGCATCCATAATACTGTTGATAAGAAGTTCCACAGGTTTATAGACTTACCTAAAAAGGTTTATGTTCAATTCTACCTGTTTTGAAGTAGCTCATTATCATACAGCTGTAATTGCTGCCAATAATTAAGTTTATCACCCCTGTTTCATGATTGGTTTGTAGATGCTTCTGAATTTTCCAGATGTTAACAATTCAGGCAGAATTTTTTTAAAAAATATATTCTTAAGCAACAAGTCACGTTTGCTTCTGGAAGGAGCAAGGGGAAATATATATCTCCACTGAGGCTAAGAACAGACTGTCAACTATTGAAAAAAAAAGTATAGGAACTCCATCTTTAAAATTGGGCCAAGAAAGAGAGGGGTAGAGATAGAGAGGGATACCCTTTGGGCCAGAGTCTCACATTTTCAAATACATAGGGAAAACATGCTTTCACATACAGTGAAAACAGAACATGTTTAAAAAAAAAATTTAAAAATCTCAGTTTGAAGACAGTCATTAGAGACTTGGCAGCTGAGCCATGAGCACTGAATGCAGCTGGGGTCTGGGGGGAAAAAGATAGCATGTGATCATATAATTAAGGCACACACATGAGGGATGAATTAGGAGTGCACATGCCACTTTAATTCGAGCACTTCTTAACTTTTCCTTGCTTTACTTTACAGTCTTAATTTTCCTTTAATGCAGTTGTGCTGTAATTAATAAATATGCTTAATGAGTCCAAGGCTGGCATCCTTCCCTTAGCAGTTGTGAGAAGGGCTCCCTGTCTGACTTTCTATTTGCCACCTGTCATTATTCTTTGTACTAAGCAATTATGGTACTTCAGTAATGAGACCTGTCTTTACATAGCTAGGGTTTGCTTCTACGTTTGATATCTGCAGCATTCAGCATATTTTTACAGTAGAGCTAGAGAACTGTGGGGGAAGACTTTATGTTTAGAGATTACTCTCTCAGTTTGTCTCAAAGAAACACTGGAAAACTCCTCTGAATACTGAGGGATGAAGAATATTTGAATCATTTTATGGTTTGCACACTACCATCCTATCCAATGTGAATGATTTTCCCAAACATACAGCGCCCTCATTTCAACAGCTTCACTGAAATCCAGACACATTTATAGTTAAGCTTCTTCTGCAGCTTAAGAAGACAATACCAGAAAGGAGTTTTTTGCTGGGTGTATTCACCACTCTAAGGGTTTTCTGCCATCTATTTAACAAATATCTCAAGAATATTCAGAATTATTTCTGTGACACTCCATTTTAGTATGGGGCTCTTTCTCATTCATACTATTATTCGGCTAATACTAAACCATGGCATGACACCTACGAATCTGCAGCAAGACTACCTGTCTAGACTCAGTAAGCAATAAACATACAGTGTTACAGGCAAGTGTGTACAATGCCATCCTTCAGAAGATTTATAACCTTTAATGAAAACACTGAAAATAGCACAACATATATGTAGTTTCCGGGCTAGCCCACTTTCTTTCCTCAGAAAGAGTCTGTTTCTCATCATAGTGCGAAACAGCATGATTATGGAGAAGAAATACAGTCCACTACTAAAGATAAAGCAAATAACTGACAACATTTATTCCAGCTATAGTATAGCATTATCATTATTATTATAATAAATAATCAATTGACAACTATTGACAACTATTGACAAGCATTTACATGCAGACAGAATCTTGGAAAATGTGGAGACAATGAAAAAATTTGCAGCAAATAGTGGACAATGCCATTTAAGAGATTTGTTCCCAGTGCTGATTTCAAAGGAATGAGGTGAGAGTTTGATTTGCTTTCAGTGTGCTATGTTAACAAGAAATACGATAAAATATTGGTTTTTTTTTTTAAATCACCTCAGCTTTATTGCTGAGGATGCAATACTGAATTTGTGCCACAAAGGCACTGGCACTCAGCTTTGAAGGTATTGTTACAGAATTGAATTTTGTTAAATAATGCAGATCGGGAGTAGCAGAGATTTTTTCATCACATCTCCTTCATCCTTAGCTATCTGATGCCAAATACACTCTTTATATAACTCTATCAGAGTGATAGATCGGGGATGAAATTAGCCCTGTTTTCATGCTACTCAGTCACTTGTGTATACCATCTCCCATACTGCCAGTATGTTTTAATCTTCTCAAACCACTTAGAAGACTTAGAAATGACCCTTAAAGAAATGCCTGTGAAAACCTCCAATAAATTGGATTGAAATGATCAGTAGTATAGAAAAATGAAACTCCTTCAGCTGGACCTGTAAATATCAGATTATAATATGCATATGTGTATGTATGCACAAACACATTTGTAGAGGGAGAAAAATATGTATTCTCATTTCTCCCTTAACTACAATGTTTTCACTTATAACATTCAACAGGCAGATTCCTCAGACAGTCTGAAATAGCTGAAAGAAGAATTAGTCTCACTATTTCTATCCCCTAACAACCATACAATATGACAGCCAGAAGTTCACTGATATGTACAGAGGATGGCTAAAGTTATTTGATTTTTCTAGGTACAAACTACCCAAGGAACATCATAAGTCCTTGAAAACATACTGCATGGAATTCCTTTTGCTTGATGGAAATTAAAGGCATTGATATCCTGTCTCCAACAGCTCAAAAAAATACCTTGACAAACACTTCAGACTGGATTTTCTACTTAACAAACTCTTCAAACTGGAAAAAACAGGAGTCTACTTTAGCAGGATGCAGCCTGATTGTATCTCTTATATTTGGAAATCCTTGTCACTCTTAGCATGCAAACATGAAATTTCAAGTGTCAGAGAAGAACTTATGGAAAATGATTTAAAGTGAATTCATTACTTAGTTTAAAAAGGAGTTATACATTTCTGTGAGAAGATTAATACTTTCCTCATTAGCTTTCTCATTTTGATTTCAAAGACCATGAGCTCTGCCTCTTTCAGGATACAAGCAGCCAACTTTAAGAGAAAAGAAATATATTTCCAAATCCTCTGTGCAACCTTTTAAGTTCCATAGATGCAGCATATATTTGTTACAAAACTAAACTGAACTCATGTGGGACAATCAACTTCATGTAATGCTGTACAGCTTTAAATAAACACTTCTGTAAAAAACAGACTCTTCCCCACCTCCCTGACTCAAACCAACACATGGAATGCATGAGGTTAATAAAATCTATTATGATATTTTGGTCTAGGTTTGGATGGCGGAAGGATGTGAAATTCATAATAGATTAATTCTGTAGCACAGATAACCAGTTCCCAATTTAACATCTCAATTAAGTTGCACTGTATGTGGTTGGAGTTTGTGAATACAGATGATGAGAGCTGATTAACTTTAGGCTAGCTGCAGTACAACATTTTGTTAGATATGAGATTCAAAACAGAAATACCCTTAGAACTCATGGTTTTATTTTCAGAATGTGTTCTCTCTTTGTCCTTGATTTTTGATTCCTAATACTATCACAGTTTGGCAACTTCTAGTGAAAGATCTGTGTGACTGGAAGGCAAGTTAATATGATAAGAGCTCACATTAAAACCAGCCATTTTAAAATGGGAAGGGGATATATATTTCTCTAAAATTCATTCAGTTACAAGCACTTTCAGCTGATGGAGTTGTCCATAAAACTGTTTGCCATCAGTTACTGAGTATACTTACGGTATCCTGTGGGCTTAGAGGTGTGACACATTATTAATTTTACTATCATCTGTCTAGCAAGGTCTGGCAGTTGCAGGCTGACCATGGCATCAAGCAGGTACAACACGCTACTAACATTACTTCCTTGTTAAGCTGGTTGAATACCCTGATAGGAAACATATGATCTAATACAGTTAGTTAACAATGATTCTGATCCCACATTTGAAGAAAGCTTTAACTCAGAATGCACTGCAGAATGATGTAAGCAATGAAAAGGACAGAAGAAGAACAACTGCAGAAATGGAAAGAGTATGGGATAAAAACAAGACGAGAAAAAAATTTTTTTGACTGATGTGTGATAGTTTAACTGAACAGTGGTAAATACCTCCAGACAGTCCTTTGCACAAGGTATATCTAATCATCTGGCTTTTTTTGAACTCTGATGATCATTTAGTTCAAGTTACTTACTTATAACAGGCATCAAGCACCAAATACTTCCTGCTCTCTAACATTTTCCTTTCCCTAATTTTTTATAAAAGAAATCTATTTTAAGAATCTATGCTACTCCATCCCAGATAAGAATATCTTCACTTGTAGCAACTAGCATCCAAGGGCAGGTTTACTTGGCTGGGTGCAAACCATTGCCACCTCATTCGCCTTTTCTTTGAGTCACCTTAGAGCTGACTCCACTTTGGAGACTCTGTAAGAACACTGGTATGTGAAGGGAGCTGGGCATAACTGTGTGTTACTACATTCAAATGATCTGCCCTATAGGAGACCTGTTGTGAGTTAGGGATAGGCTGCTAATCCCCATTTTAGACATGAAAAATGGTGTCCTGGTTTTGGCTGCGATAGGGTTAAATTTTTTCCTAGTGCTGTGGTTTGGATTTAGTATGAGAAGAATGTTGATAACATACTGATGTTTTAGTTGTTGCTAAGTACCCTGCTAGTCAAGGACTTTTCAGCTTCCCATGCTCTGCCAGGTGCACAAGAAGCTGGGAGGGACCATAGCCAGGACAGTTAACCCAGCTGGCCAATGGGGTATTTCATACCATATGACATCATGCTCAGCATATAAGGCTGGGGGAAGAAGAAGGAAGGTGGGGACGTTCGGAGTGATGGTTTTAAACCATGACAGATATTTACAAGGTACTCTGTGCCCAGACTCCACTTCTTCATACATTGGCCAGTTGTGGCATGCCACTGAAATGGGATAGGGGACATTGACTGCCACAGAAGTCAGGACCATTATGAGAATAAGCTTAATATCTGTCTGCGTAAACATGATATTCATTGCCAGGCCATGCATGTGCTTGTACAGAGCTTATGGTATGTGGTAGTAGGATAAATAATGAGAGAGAAAGCAAATGGTCCATATAGGTCACAAATGCCTTATGATAAAAGTATTAGCTTTCATGAACATTTGGATGTATTTGCTCATCCCATGCAAAAGGAGACAAAAGGCACCAGATTTTTCTACCCCCTATTCATTTTGTTGGGGAAGTAGAACATTTTGTCACATTCATCTTGACATTTACATCTTCCACTCTACCTGGAAGCAAGGAGATCATTTTATATTGCATCTGGTCTCCTTTTGAATCTGAATACTTCTCTACCTCTTTCATGTAATGCCTTAATAAGTTCCTATCACAATCTTTTTCATATAGTCAAATGTATTTGATCTCCAACAAATTTATCACTCAGCACCTCTGATTAAAAAAAATAAAATCTGGATGCCTTTGAAGAATTGTTCTGCTTTGTTGGAGAGTAAATGGAATTTTTTGAAAATTAGAGCTCTGACAGCTTCTTGCTATATGTATGTATGCATGCGTGTGTGTGTGTGTGCAGGGGAAAGGGAGCTTTATACTTATTACACCAGAAGATCTCACTATTAGGTTATGAAAGATAGATTGGAAAGACCTATTGTTTAATGGGCTACACTTTGCCCACATTCCTACCAATGTATTAAAAACATTTTATGGCGTAAAATGGACAAATTCTAGCTAGAAGTCCTCCTGTTTACCACACCAGCAATGGTCAGAGGACAAATTAGCTCTATTATCTTGTCTAATCTAGAAGGATATGAAAGATGAAAGAGGATGGATGTGTGAGGGGGAAGACCTTATATATATTTTTCCTCTCCCATTTTTGTATTTTCCATTTATATATATTAAAAAGATAAATCCTTGTAAAAGAAAATGAAATACCTGCAGATTTAATTTCAGTGGCTTTCTCTATTTTATAACCCCATTTGCTCATATGACTAGCCAGCTGAGTTGCAAAGATAGACAGATGATTGACAAAATTTGCTGAAACATTTGCATGGCATAATAAATGCATAGATACCCGAGGTAGCTCACTTAAGTACAGAAGCAGCATAGACATGTTTGCATTGCTCTAACATGGACAAATTGACATTCCTTTAGGGATTTCAGAGCCTTACTTAAATGTAAATAGGTAAGTCTCTTCCTAAATTGTTTAAAACTGCTTTTGAAAACCTTGTCCACTATCAAAAACTCTTAGGTTTACATCTGATAGTAAGGTTCAGCATATTTCAATCGTGTTTTAGTCAGTTAGTTGGACCTGGACATTCATCAGACACAGGGAGAGTACTCCCATCAAAACACCAGGAGCTAGACACGTAATTTCTTGAAAATACTGAGTATTTTTCATCTTTCTTTTTGATGTGGAAAATATTCCCTCACCACCTTCTTCTGACAATTTGGAACAGGGAGGTGGTAGAATTTGATACACCAGGAATGTGCTACTAATCCATAAAGCCAGTCAGTAAATGGGGAGGGTGAGTATAGACGGCAGCTCAGTAGCTTATTTTACACTCAGTACTTAATCTTATGGCTTGTGGGCAGCATAAACAATTCAGGAAATTCCCATCTCACAATCCTTTGTTCATTCACTATCCAACACATTAGGTAGCATCAGCCTTTTGATGCAGCACAGTGTAATTGAACCACATATGTGCAATAGATCCAGTTATGTGACAGATTAAACCAATGCAAATTATACCTATTGCTAGTGCAGCTGGAAGAAGTTATGTGTCTCAGAAGCCTAGTATAGCAAAAAGGCTCTATCCCCCTAAATTCCATATGCCCAAAGCATATAGACTGCTTTGACATTGTCATTGATCTTGAGTACAAAAACTATTAGAACTCAAATACTACACAGAAGAAAAACAACAGTGAGCAAAATGATGTTACTTAGCTGTTCTAGGGCTTGACTCTCCTTTCACGTGTCCTATTTTACACCTACAGAAGCTTGGGAAGTACAACACTGCTGGAAAAAAGTGAAAGTACATTTGGCCTTACATAGCACTTAGCTTTTCATTTGAGGGCTGCAAGTTTATGATAAACATGACAGAAACCTCCATGGAGGATGATTCATCATATCCCTAGAAGTTCAAATATTATCTCTTCTAGTCCAGAAGGATCCAAACAGTGAAAAAGGATGGCTTTGTAAGAGGAGATCATTGATTTATCTGAGGTTATGCCCTGACTTTGAAACTTCTCCACTGGTAATGACTGGAAGACACAAATCCAGCCACAGGGCCACATAATCTTATCAGAGCTTTGTGCTCAGTTGTGGCCTTCATTAGAATTTCTGGGGAACTTGATTTGCATCTGGGTAAATACCATAACTCAGTCTAGAAACTACCAGCTTTATCAATTAATAGTGTGAATGAAAGGCTGTTTAAAAAAAAAAAAAATTTTGGGTTGGATAATTTTTGTTTACTTTTTTCCCCTTATTCTGCTTCCTAGGTTTGGAGCCCTTTGCTTGGCACAATTTTGTGTGCAAGGGCTGTGAGTCTGTAGGTATCTAATCTATATTTTTATGGTCTGTGAGTCTGATACAGTTAAACCTATGGCCTTGTTCAGTGCCTGAAGAGGTCAATGAGAACATTAGCTTCAGTGGGCTCAGAATAGGGTGCAGAGACATTTAGTAACCAGGCAATTAGTTGCTTTTCTATTCCACTAAAGCATATAGTGAAAGACTGTGGGCAAAATTCTGATCCCATTTAAATCACTGTGAAAACTCACTAGGACCAAGATTTGACTCCATGTAAACTAGAAATGAAATAAAGAAAGAACAGAGAAGAAAAAGAAGAACAACAAACATCTTTGTGTATAGCACTGGTGCTGGCAACCATTTCAAAGCACTAGCCAAACTATTATCTCGCTCCTTTACAGAAAGAAAATAGCACTAAGAATTTGTTTCTGCCAGTGTTTAAGAAGACTCTACAAACTTTGTTTCCGCCTTTAGCAGAAATAATTTGCACTCCTAAAATTTTTGAAACTTTTCCTGGTGTTAAACAAAAAGTCATGTGAAGTAGTTGCTGACTCTGCCTCCTTTTTCAGTTGTACACCCTTGAGGTGTGTTAGTGAGGCTATGAAGTTGGATATCTTAGGTGTAGAGTTTATGAATATGAAAAGCAGTAAATTTGCATGATTGTGGTGTACCAGTCATTGAAATTCACTCCTGTTTGAGCAGAAAGGATACATCAGTGCATAAAAAGTTTAATTAATGAACACTAAATCTTTAAAACAAAAGCTAAACTTAAAAATGAAAGAAAGAATAAAGAAAGAGACAGATTTAACTTCTAAATGCATTTCATTTTTGAGAATCTTTTAAGATCATCTCTGAAGATCTAGTGTCAACACTGTTGCAGCTTCAAAATTCATTGCTGCTGCTTATTGCACCGTTTTAAACTTATACTTCTAAAATCAAAACAAGGGAATGTAACCTCCTGTTTGTAGTTTCTGTTTTATAAAATGAAAGGTTTCAAATGGCATAAGGGCAGCAATTATGCCATCCAAACCCATCATGACAGAGTTCTAGGGATAACAGTGAAGCAGGCTGCAAAAAGGCAAAAGATATCAAAAGTAGGTATGAATTTTATTCCATTTATTCCTGTATTCTTTAATGTTTTTTGGGCGATCTTGACATTAAGAAAACTGACTATTATCTTTCCCTTGGGACAATTATATTCAATTAAGGTAGGAAATGCACTTTAGTGCAATAGCAATGCAATAATATTCAACATTAGCTATGCAACATATTCATACATTTTTGGTGTAGCTCTTGAAACAGCTAGAATATTCTTTTGAAGTGGGCTTTATAAGAAATTACTTTTGCTAGGCTATCTTTTTATTTGTTCTGGCCAAATTACTCATAAATGTTTTGAAGCACATTGGCCAGAATCAACAATATTAGCTATTGTACTTATTCTAGAGGAAACATTTCAACACTTATGGTAAGTTAAAAATATGCTGCTGTCTTCTGCAGGGATGACATACAAATTGGCTCTTTTCAGGCAATTAATCTTACACCTTTCAATAACCCCTGCACAAAAAAGTATAGGTTATGAAAACTGGAGCCTACAAGCAGTCAATGGGCCTAGGATACTGGACAGCCAGGTTAGACACTACAAAACCATGTTGTTTACCACACTTATTTCCTGCCCTACATAAAAAGACAAAGCAGTCTTATGAGGTACTCATGCAATTTTTTCATTTGTCTCTACAAAATTTCAGGAAACACTTCAGCTCAAAACTAAATGGTTTATTTAGACTTAACTCATTACTCTTCGAAATCATAGGATCATGGAATCATAGAGTTATAGAATGTTGGAATCATAGAAGAATTGNCATCCTCCAGCCTGTGTTGATACCGGGGGTTGCCCTGACCCAGGTGTAAGACCCTGCACTTGGCCTTGTTGAACCTCATGAGGTTCACATGGGCCCACTTCTCAAGCTTGTCCAGGTCCCTCTGGATGGCATCCCATCCCTCAGGCATGTCGGCCACACCACTCAGCTTGGTGTCATCTACAAAATTGCTGAGGGTGCACTCAATCCCATTTTCTATATCATTGATGAAGATATTAAACAGTACTGGTCCCAATATGGACCCCTGCAGGACACCACTTGTCACCAATCTCCATCTCGGCATTGAGCCATTGACCACTACCCTCTGGATGCATCCATCCAACCAATTCCTCACCCACCGGGCAGTCCACTCATCAAATCTGTATCTCTCCAATTTAGAGAGAAGGATGTTGTGAAGGATGTGTTTCTCTTAGAAAAGACATGATCACGAGAAACAGTTTGGATAACTGAACTGGATGAATACCCAGAACTCAAAAAAATTTCAGTCCTTGAAGTTTTTCTAAAGGTTTTGCTTTGTTGATATACATGTTTTAAATTTTTTTTTTTAGATTAATCTCTACACAACATGAATTCTGCTTGATAGATGAGAATTATAAAGTTTAGCAAGGTCTCTGAATTCTGAATTGCTATATGGGAAATTGCTCTCGTGATGTCTGCAAGTACTGGCTGGCAACAAGAAACACTCTGAATAGTATTAAAAAACGACAACAGATTCCAGTGCAACTTAAGGATCAAATGGAGCCAGAGCATTATTTGGGGTAAAAAAAGCTTTGTTGCTTACATTGATGAGACACAAGCAGCAAACAGTCAAACATTTGAAAGGCCAAAATAAAAAAAACCTCCTCAGAATATATAATATTAAACAACAAATTTATCTGAAAATTTGTCCTACTTCTGCTAATTATAAGGCAGAAAAGTCATAATGATCACTATGAGAAAAAAAAAATTAAGTAAATCTGTTTAACAATATTAATCAGATGGGGCTAAGACTAGATATGTGGATTGGCTAGAGTAGAATGAGAAATGAAGCAGAGCTGCAAGACTACTGGAATTCTCTGTGTCATTTACTCCACAATTTCAGCATCACCAGAGGTCATTTTATTTAAATTGCTTGCTATATGAGACCCTTAAAACTGTCAATGGGAAAAAAAACCAAACTATGATTTTTGGGAGAGTAAAATTTCCATCATTTGGAAGTGTGAAAGAATTCTTCTAGATTTAACTGAACTGAAACCATAGATTACAGAGCTGGACAGGGTCTCAATGTATCATCTTGCCTGTTCCTGCCCTTCAAGGCAGACTATGATGGAAGAGGTCATTACTTCATGCTGACAACACACAGTGCCACCTCACTGTTTTGTGTTTCCATTGTGTTCTGAACCTCACAACCAACCTCAACATCTGAGCACGCAGACAGAATCACAGAATGGTTGAGGTTGGAAGGGTTCTCTGAAGGTAGTCTGGTCCAAGCCTCCTGCTCAAGCAGGACAAACTAGAGCTGGTTGCCCAGGACCATGTTCAGATGGCTTTTGAATATCTCCAGGGATGGAGAATCCACAACAACCCTGGGCAACCTGTGTCAGTGCTTGGTCACCCTCACAGCAAAAAAGTGTCTCCTGATGTTCAGAGGGAACATCCCGTGTTTCAGTTTGTGCCTATTACCTGTTGTCCTGTCACTGGGCATTGCTGGAAAGAGCCTGGCTCCATATTCTTTAGACCCTCCCTTTACACCATCTTCACACCCATCCTTTACACCATCCCCTTCTCAGAGGATGAAATTCCCCCTAAGCCTTCTCTTCTCACGGCTGAACAGTCCCAGCTCTCGCAGCCTTTCCTCATAGGAGAGATGTTCAAGTCCCTTAATCATCACCGTGACCCTTCACTGGAATCTCTTTAGTATGTCCATATCTCTTGTGTAACTGAGGAGCCCAGAACTGGACACAGTACTTGAGGTGTGGCCCCCATCAGTGCTGAGGAGAAAGTTCACCTCCTTTGACCTGCTGGCAACACTCCTCCTAATGCAGTCTAGGATACTTTTGGCTTTCTGTTTGCTACAAGGGCACATTGCTGGCTCATGTCCAACTTGGTGTCTACTAGGACCTCCAGGGCCTTTTCTTTGAATATGCTTTCCAGCCAGTTGGCCCCTAGCATATATCGGTGCATAGGGTTATTCTTTCCCAGGTGCAGGACTTTGCACTTTACTGTTTTGAACTTCAGTCGAACTTCACTTTTGAACTGTCAGCCCACTTCTCCAGCCTGTTGAGGTCTCTCCAGATGGCAGCAAAACTTTTAAGTGCATCAGGTGGTCCTCCCAATTTTGTATTAACAGCAAACTTTCTGAGGGTACTGCCCCATTATGCAGATCATTAATGAAGATATTGGGCAGGATTGGACCCAGTATTGACCCCTGGGTACAATGTTAGTTACTGGCTTCCAGCTAGACTTCGTACCACTGATCACCACCCTCTGGGCCTGACCATTCAGCCAGTTTTCAATCAACCTCACTGTCTGCTCCTTCAGCCCATTCTTCATTAGCTTCTCTACAAGGATCTTATGGGAGACGGTGANAGATGTTCAAGTCCCTTAATCATCACCGTGACCCTTCACTGGAATCTCTTTAGTATGTCCATATCTCTTGTGTAACTGAGGAGCCCAGAACTGGACACAGTACTTGAGGTGTGGCCCCCATCAGTGCTGAGGAGAAAGTTCACCTCCTTTGACCTGCTGGCAACACTCCTCCTAATGCAGTCTAGGATACTTTTGGCTTTCTGTTTGCNATCCATGCTGACTACTCCTCATCATCTCCATGTCTTTCAAAAGTCTGGAAATGGTTATCAAGAGTAGCTGTTCCATCACCTTCCAGGGATTGAGGTGAGGCTGATGAGCCTGTAGTTCTCTGGATCCTCCTTCTTGCCTTTTTTCAAGACAGTATTGACACTTAACTCACCTGGCCTGTCTACTCCTAAGAGAAAGGTCCGTGAACATAGTTAGGCTTTGAAACCTCATGGTTTTGGTGGCTCCCAATAACATTTTCTCTGCATTTTAATTCCAGTTCAAACAAACCTCTACATTTTAGATCCCATTTAAATCCCAAATCAAGGTATATGAAACACCAAATATCCAAAACAGACCATAAATTCCTGAATAAACAAATGTCTCTTGTTCTCCTGGACTGGCATCTGCCACTTAACAATTTTGTGATTTTGTAGTCCAGGGGGTAGTCTCAGCTGAGAAAACTGATTTAATTATTGATATTTACCTAATTTGGTGCTTTGAAAGCACCAACATATGCTGCAGTCCAGGATACTACCACAGTAAAAGAAATTACCATAATCTCTACAGTAGTCAAAGCTTAGTGAACCATTAAAAGCAAACCAGCTCAATGAACTGAGCAGCAACAACAAAATAAAAGTACACTGAAAGCATGCCTAGGGCAACAACATTTGTTTTACTCTCATCTCTAATACTGACTTTAATAAATGACTAAAAGATTCAATAATTTCTTTGTTGCCCTCCCTGCCTGGACTCCCAAAACTGTCAGGCAAACTTTCAATGTAGTCTCTTGATTTGATGGTCTCCATCATAAGATCAGTCTTATGCAGAAGTGCTGATTGCTTTCCATTCGTTTGCCAGATGGTATATTCAGGATGAATGGCTACCTCTGATAATGGTGTTTCTGTGTGTGTGGGCTTGTGTGTGTGCATGTGTATGAGGTATAAGCCTACACACCACAAAAGTGAGTCCCATCCAAGACATTATTATTGCAGCTGTACTGCTCTGACCAGAGTGGAATTCCCTTTTGGTTGACTTCAGAAAGCTGCAGTTTACAGGTCACTGAGCTTACAACCTTCAATCCTAGGGCTTCTTTAATCTGTTTAGTCCAAGTCTAGCCAGAATGCAACAGGCATGACGTATTTGTTGCTACAATGAAAGTAATTCTCATCTTTAAACTCATTACTAAGTGACAACAGTCATTAGTGCCATCTAGAACTGACTGAATACAAAGCCATTGGTCAGTATAAGAGTTCATACCATATTTTCTGTAAGCTTGCTGCCATCACCATTAAAGCTGGAAAAAATAAAGTGCCTTTTTTCTTGGGGCATCCCACTTGAAGAACAAAGAGGGAAAAGTGTCCCTGTTACCTTGTCTGCCAACTTCACTGACAGGGAAGTGCTCTGAGTTCTTTGGTTACAAGTGCTCTACCATCTTTGAGAAAAATGGTTTTGGATTTCACTGAAATGTACAATTAAACTGACTAAAGTCATGAAATATGGGTAGGGTATTATCAAAGCCTCTGAAGTGATGTTGGCCTCTACCTTCTTCTCTCTCATACCCAGTTTGCATTTCCTGCTAGCCACACCCAGCACCAAGGGTGGCCATCAGCAAGGGTAGTTGGAGGACTGCTGGCAAGGTGCTAAACAGAGGTGCCGAGGGACTAAACTGCCCAGGAGGTGTCTTTGCCACTATCTCAATTTCACTTCCCAAAGTCCTGTGGCCAAATGGGACATTAATTACACTATTTCATAAAGTAACAGATGAGTTTAGGTGAACAACGAGTTCCCCTGCTCTCCTGGGAGGACCACTGTCTGGAAGGTAGAAACTAGGCCTGCAGAGATATTTCCTGTACCTTTGCTAATCAGGCAATGAGTACAGGAGAGTTGCACCACTTCACAAAAAAAAGAAAAGACAATTTTAGCTGTCCAAGTTTCAGAACAAAGCTTGAAAATGTAGAGCAGGTAGCCTCCAATGGCTCCAAAATCAGATGGCAAATACAGTAAGGCTGACTTTGCTATGATTTTAAAAGCTGTCTTATTTTGAGCTCATCTCCAAATGTGAGAGAGAGCATAGGATGCTGCTTTTGTGGTGTGCTCTCATCTTTAGGACTTCACAGATGAGGCAATAGCATTTGATATGGAGATGCACAACTCTTGGCATTATTGATCGTGTCTGCACTCTCAGACATGATCAATAAGCTAACTGGCAAATGCCCAATCCCAGCGTGCATTAGATTTTAGCAAGCAGCAGAGTCAGAACAGTTTGGGGGGCACTTTTGGTTTTGGTTTGTTTCCGGGGAATTACTAGGGGTTTATTGGGGGATCTGCTACTTGAACTAGTATTTTCCAACAGGCGTAAGAAGATAAAAATAAACTTGACAAACAAGCCATACAAATGCCAACTCTTCCACTCAGTGTTCCCCATATTTTCAAGATGAAATTTTGTTTATCCATGAGTCGCTTCTTTACATGTTCTCACTTGGACTGTGACTTGAAGGACATCTGAGAACAATGTGGAAGAATACGACAGAGGCCAGCTGCTTGTGACAAATAACTTAAAGCATCAAGAGTCAGAAGCATAAGTAACAGTGAGGGTACTGTGCTCAAGTTATTAGCAGAAAAAGCCAAATCGGACTTTCACTGAAGTCAAAGCATCCCTCAGAAGGGCCAGTGTATGATTTTACCTGGTGTATATTTTTAACTATTCACAAAACTCGATTTAAACACTGCCTGTCTTTTGTCGTGTACAATCACTTGCAAAAGAAGCCCCAGACCTAGTACATTTCCAGAAGGTAACAGAGATATTTCAAGCTAATCTTTAAAAAAGAGAGTATTGTGCTTAATAATATTTTTCAAAATATACAAAAAATACATGTGGACATTATCCTATCCACACTGTCTGTATTGTTCTACACATAGTAGCTCTCAGAAAAAGCACAAGTAGCAAAACTTAATTTCCCCAAAATGCACTTCAATATATTTTAAGTATAAAAACCTAATTTAAAATAATGTCAGCATCTTTTGCCTGTAGAATATGAGGCTCAGCATATTTAAATTATTTAAGAGGTCCTCAGAGAGTCAGTTATGCTTATAACGTCAGATTTACTCAAAGAAATGGAAAGAGTAAAGCAAAATGTTGAATAAGGACTTCCTGTGCAATTTTACCAAGATATTTTTTACTGCCTGTAATTGAAGCAGCATTCTCACCTCACACAGTTTTAGCCAGAAATATATGTTGTATAACTGCAACTTGTTTAACTTGGTTGTTTGTTTTTTTTTTTTTTTTTTTTATAAATAGAGTAGAACTTCTCTACTGAACTGCTCTTTTCCCTATGAGGATTCATTCACCAATAAATACAAACTCTATCAAGACTCAACTGAAAGTACACTTGTACAGGGGGTTACAAATCCTATGTATGTATCCTCCTAAAATGACAAAGATATAATTGTTTGAAATGGTAAGGGGAAGAGCTTACCAGTACCATCTCTGACATATTTTGTTCCCCTTTATTGTGACAGAAGGACCAGAGCTAATATTTGTAATGTGATCTTAGCAATTTATATTCAAATGATGAATGTCAGGATCTGTGCAGTGTCACATCAGTATCATAGTTTGTCATTACAAGTAAACTTTGAAGGTATAGCCAAAAAATCTATCCTAGTATCAGCCATAATATTAGGTTAGCTGAAATAAGATTCTTGTTAGTGTTGTCTTTAATGAAGGTTATCCTTCTTTGCATTTTGGAGACCTGTGGATAAAACAAAGTCTGTGTAAGATGTGCTATATTTTCCCATTCATAATCCCCAATTTAACTGTTAAAAAAAAAAGTGTTACCCCCAAGCACCAATGCTTTATCAGTAGAATGGATTAAGGATGTGTGAGAGAAGATCTTTAAAAAATTATGATAGTACAAGATGTATGTTTGTATTCAAATGCTGTATACACCTGCCACAGTTTCTGTCTTAACTTAGACATCTCTTTCTAATTTAATGAGATCTTGCAAGCCCTGAGACCAAACTGAGAGCTTCATTCATGTTCTGAACCTGTCTTTAAAACCATTCAGTCAGGTGTTACAACTAGAAAGTTGGCATGCATATTAACTGTATGACTTGACTGAGAAAAATCTGCATAGGGATGCATGCGTTAGTGCTGTTTTCTGTAACTAGCCACAGTAACATACTGACCAGCAGAACCCCTTGTTCTCCCTGCATCTCAGCTACTTCTTATGCCTCTTTAATAAAAAAGAGGAACTACTGATGCCTCTTTGCTTTGACACTCTTTCAGCACTAATGAGGAAATTAGAAAGTACACAGAGAACATTTATCAGAGCTAGAACAAGGAGAACAGGCCAGTTCCTACTTTACCTCTAAACACCTTGTACTGGCACACCATGTACTGTCCGTGTCTGAAACACTTTGTATTTGAACTAAAGCACAAGATCCCCAGGGAAGAGATGCATCATCTCATTTGCTTTTGAACTGGGCGCATGCATTATTGACTCTCTGTACACAGTAAAAGGGATTGGTAGCATTCATAAAGTTAATATTTTGGGAAGAGATTTCTCATTAACTGAAGCAAATAGTTCTCATTTTAAATCAAAAATGAAACACACCCTG
This sequence comes from Pelecanoides urinatrix, assembly GCA_013400755.1. NCBI lineage: Eukaryota > Metazoa > Chordata > Aves > Procellariiformes > Procellariidae > Pelecanoides > Pelecanoides urinatrix. The sequence goes on along the minus strand of VZTQ01013193.1, from coordinate 10,159 downwards.
GGTGTAATTACACAGTTCAAAAGATGACTTGCAGTGGTCATTGGTCATACCCTTTGACCTGAGGAGCTTTGGGTAAAGTTGAGTAACAAACTTAGTGTTTGAGCATGGGCCTCCGTGCTTCAACTCACAGGCTGCTGGGTGGCTTGCATGTTGAAACTCACTTCACCCCTGCTGAAGTACAGCTGCTTGTGAGGACAGGAGATTCTCTCCAGGGTCAACCATTTTCCACCCCTCAACTCTGCTCAGCAGCTCAGCTCTGGGTCTGAGGACTGTCCTTTCCAGAGGAAGCTGCAGGCTGAATATTTTTAAATAGGTCTGTATACTGTGAATAACACAGCAGCAGCAAAACCATAAGATGACAGAAATCTAACAGTCCATTGTTTCAAGGGTCATCTTCGCCACAGATAGATTTTTCTACTATGTCTGTTCTTAACTCTGACTAATAAAGTATAATAAGCATTCTGTGCCCAGTGAGGGGAAATACAATCAAATAATTTGATATGAAAGATAATTGGTTTTGCTGTTTAGAGATCTGCCAACCCACAACTGCTACAGGGTGGTAGATTAAGGAGGGACTGCAAACACAATGCATGAGCCACTGTCATTCACCTCTTGCTTTCATTCTTTAACTTTAAAATCCAATTTGAGGTTACGTTCTGTGGAAATAAATGGCTCAAGGCAGATGTTTGAATTTAACCTTCTATGCCAGACACCTTGTTCATTAAAGCCTTGCAAATGGAATAGCACTTTATTTAAACAGAAGGTGAAATTTGTGTAGATTTGAAATTGTTCATTATTTCATGGGAACAAAAATGCATCAAGTATACCTGAATTCAGTTTGACCACTGTCTCTTGCTTCACACTTCAACTTCTTCCTTTTCCCTCAACAAATGGTTTTATAACACAGGAGAATTAGAAAGAATTATTCAGATTCTAACATTGGCCTTGGGCAGTACTGTTTTGCCTCTTCCCCTCCCCGTCCAATCTTTGATTAAGATATATCCTTTAAGATTTGTGCCAATCTCATCTGGCACAAAATGGTGAAGCTACACTGAAGCCAGCATTCATTTACATAGCTGTGGATCCCTTAGCTTTCTTTTTACAGTCTGGCTTCAGCTTCTGCAAGTTCCCATCCCCTTCATCCCCCATCAGTATGCTGGCCATGACACCACCTCTCTTGGCATTGTGAAAAGTACGACCTCCAAGTCTAGATCACTTGCAACAGCACTTGGACAACAAAAGAGCTTGTGAAATAAATTAATGGCTGCTTTCTAAACCCCTCCATATTTCAGAAGAAATATTGATTATTTTGGTAGTAAGTTCAGTGACTGACCTCTGTAGACAATACAGGAAAAATTAGAGAGGAAACAAGTTAGAGATGATCAGCAAAGCAGCAGCATTTTGATTTATTCTATTTCTCTGCTATCCTCATCTTGCTATTACCATTTTTATTATTTTTCTCTATCAAAATAGAAGAATCTTCCTATTGGCATCTATTACTACATGATACAGAAGTAGCTTTTTCCTAATGCAATATATTGCATTTTGTATTTATTAAATTTCACTGTTCTGTCAAAAAATCTTGAACCCAAATTTTAGAACTTATTCAAAGGATGGCATACGAGGAATAAGAAGGCATAGTAACTCTCAGTTTGGAAATGGCATTTGAAAAAGATTGCATAGGGACATGCGGAGTTCCCAAAATGTGTTTACAGTGGTCTCCATAAACACCAAGTTTTCTCTCTGCCTACACCTTGGTTTAGTTGAATTAATTTTCTCTGAATACAACAAAACGTCTTCAGAGATGCCAGAGCAGATTTTTTTTTTTTTTTTGTAATGAGGAAAGCTAAAAAATATTGAATAAGTAACATGACCTAATAAAAAACAACTGTGCATCTTGGATGCCAGCTTATTTTTAACCTAGTTTTTTAGGCTGGAACAAAACCATGTAATCTCCCAGTGCTAGCTCTAAGATTTGAGTTTCCAAGATCTACTTTAATGACCTCATATCATAGCTCAAGTTTTAATAAAAATTATTTCCCATATTCATAAAAATTATTTCCCATATTCAAATGAATCTATTTTTAAGAATCAAGCTGAAGTCAAAAGGTTTCAAATAATCTTGCTGAGCTTCACATGGTGTTCTTAATAGTTAATCAATGTCTTGAATGTAGACATGACACAATGTACATTAGGAATCACAATCTTTAGCAAGGAGCATCAGGCACTGATTTCACAGATTGCAGAGTGCATAACAGAAAAAGAGTAGGGAAGGCAATGTGTCTCAGTGTATAAACACTCTGCTCCTAATTTAAATGAAACAGTGTGCATAAACATGCATAAGGACTATGCACGTATGACTTGATAATTTCAGCATTTTCAAGCATTCTCATAAGTTTTGTGCAGCATGCCTGCAAAATAGTTGTGATAGATGGGAAGAAACACATCAAAATATACAGCTTTACCCTCCTTATCTGAAAGTCTTTTAAAGTTTTTTTCTATAGGAAACATTTTTCCAAGACTGTATCAGAAAAGAAATTCTTCCCAAAACCCCCACTCATAGAAACAATGGGTCTTCAGTTTTATTTTCTAGCAGACATGCAATCTTGTCCATAACATTGCTATGCTCTGTATGATTTTTTTTTATCCTGACACTTACATTGGAGAGCTCTTTCAGAACTCCTCTGGTAGTCCAAATGCTATTAATTGCCCACTTCTGTGACCTCGAGAGCAAAAAAGAAATATTCTTTGTTGCAAAATTCATATGTATATTGTCTAAAATGTTTGCTTTCCCTTCATGTCCCTTGTGCAATAAACCTGTTAATAGTGTGCCAGTATATTTCATAATTTCAAGACATATTTCAGTCTTCAGTTTCTAGGATGACATAGCCTGATTCTTTTAGTCTTCTTTGTGAGAATCTCTCAATCATCTTTTGGTCTCTGTTGATGTTTGCATCTTTCTTCAAGTTCTACAAAAGGCACTCCAAAGATGCCTGCTACAGTCTCTGCAATATTATTACCAAGTCATTTTTCTGCTGGGAATACACTGCACGATGCATCTTTTCTGATCACATTCACCTTTCACACCTTCATTATTTAGATGAATAATTGTAAAATCTTGTTAATGCTAGCTATACTTTTCTCTTTCTCTTACTTTGTCACTCCCAAATAATGGGCACACTCATTTTATATTAAAAAAATTATGGTCCTCAAGGTCATCCAGTTCTTCCTATGTATCAGGATATGTCTGCTTTTTATCTCTACTAAAAAATCCAGCAAGATCAGTTCCAGAATTTTTTTCTGATGAACTCTATTGGTGTCCTCTTTCCAATCTGAACTGAAAGAGAACCTGTTGAACAGCTGTTGCTTATTCTGCAGGAAGCTTTTACTCATGGTATAATTTTGATCCCGTTTCTCTAACCTAGATAATCATTCTCCTTTTCATGCTATAATGTTTACCAACACCCAGATACATGGAGATTGTTGCATTTTCTTCACCTATAGTTTTGTAAAAAATCGGTAAGGTAATTGGAGCCTGCTGTGACAATGTATCTTTTCAGAAGAAGATAGTCTTCTATCACAAATAATCTGATACTGTAAATATTCTATTTCACATATAAAATGGCTGCAAATATCATTACAATTTTTTCCTCTGGACCTTTGTGCATTCTTGTCATGACAGAAATTAGCTGACAAGTCTTCACTGTAAAGTACTGTTTGTCAAACTCAGAGAAACCAATATAGTATGGGTCTCAGTTATATGAAAGGTTGCAAAGAACTAATAACATACAGTATATATATATTTTATAGTTTATATTATGGTATCCTGTAGAGGCTTCATCCTTTGTATGGTGTTATACAAAGACATAAGTGATGCTTAAAACAAAGGAGGGATGTCTTCTGATTCATCGATGACCTTAAAGATAGCTATGCAGTTTATGTAAAGATTTCCCTTGATCAAGATGATTCTGTAAAAGGAGGTAACACTTTGGAATACCCACAGTTCAGAAGTTTTGCAGGATTTTAGTACAATCATCTGTTCACTGAAAACTTTTAAACTTGAAATGAGGATGAAAATGTATCGTTTGTCCTTTTTTTAAAAAAACCAACCCTATAAATCTTGGAAATAACTCAAATGTTCTAAGAGTGAGAATACAGGCAAGCTTTAAATGTTAATAAAACCAGTATTTATGGAATATTTATGGAATATTGAATGGCAAGATGCAGGAATGTGGTACTCCAGTTATTTACACTTCTCTCATCCAATATGGGGCAAGTTCTTTAATCTAAATTATATTGCAGATGTTACTAAGGCAGGTATGCTGAATCCATACCTTTCAAGTTAGATACAGTTTTTTGAGAGTATTTAAAAATCTTTTTCCAGGGCCACATGATACAGTTTAATGATCGGAATGCATATAGAAGCAGAAAACACTAAAAGTTTTTTTCCCTCTTTAGTACCATATGACCTTCTTTTTATTCTATTAAATTTTTGACAAGTGACATTTAATTAAAGCAACTATAATTCTACATGTCTATTGTTGTGCTGATAAAAATATCTGTTTTTCAGGACTGGAATCACATTCTAGAGAAGCACAAAGTATAATTTTTTTCCTCATAAAAGTTTCTCAGTAACCTCATAATTTTACTCCAACATATCTTCATTGTAATCCAAAGGTATTTTAGCACTTAAAAATACACACTTTTTAGAACAGGTAGTTTAAGTTCTCAGCTTCAACAAGAACAGAATGTGCTGAGCCCACAGGGAAAACTGGGAGATGTCCTTTTTTCTTGTAGGGAAGACCCTTTTTTCTGTTGCTTAGTTTTTTAGAGCAAGTCCTGGCATATGAAAAGCTAAGGAAACTCCACTGATTTGAAGTAGTGCTTTCTATTGCTGAAGTATAGCTAGTGCTAAAGTATAGCTGGTTTATGCATGCTCTTGTTTCTCAATTGAGGTTTTTTTTTAACAATTTTACTTTAAAAAATGCCAGATTTTTTTCAAGGAATGGCTGTCTAGTGGAGGCTACCTTGCTATCATATTTTAATTTCTATGGTATACACCAAGAGTTGCAGCTGAGAAGGTCATTGAAATCAGTAAGGTTACTCACAATCTCAAAACTATGCATGTACTTCAGTGGTCTGTTGGACTGAGGCCAGAATTCCCATCACTTGCAGCAGAAGCAGACTAAGGGCAGAATTTGGTTCATGATGGCCTTTTGGTATTTAATGAGTGTAGTGCCTTGTACAGCTGCACCTGGTACTTTACACAGCTCTACAGTTTGTGTGTTTCTTCCCCCAAACCAGGACAGTATTGTTACCCAGTCTGCTTTCATTCTGCAGGAGGATTTCTTTTTCATGAAACCAGTATAGCAAACAGCTTTGTCAATAAAAGGTACACTCTGTTCAAAATGTTTTTTTTTCCTGTAAACATGAGATCATCTTGTTATGCATGACAGTTCATCAGCCTTCTGATTTCAGTCTAGCAAAGAAGACAGAATACTGATACTGTACATAAATTCCATTAAAACAAATGCTTAGATCCCACATGTTTCTTGTCAGGAAAGAGACAAACATCAGGTACAGTAACTGTCCTTTTCATAGGCTTATCAGGATAAAACTACATGGAATAATTTTTAATTCTATGCTATTTTATTTTTCCTCATAATTAATTATAAACCAAGGTTGGAGTACCATGTTTATTGACACATTTGGATCCAAGTTTAGACTACATGACCTGCTTTGAATATCCTCAAGAGAGCTGTTAGGTGCTGAGCATTTTGAAAATCTGTGGTTTTTTTATATAGCTATCTACTTCGTCTACAACACTATCATCAAATCCATAATTTTCCTGTTCAATGAACTGTGCCCCAGAATCACGTGCCTAAAGTATTAATGAATTTCCCCTGACTTTCAGACAATGGACATTTTTGTTAGCCTAAGGGATTTGCATTCCGTAATAAAATGAAACATATATTTGGAAATACAAACAACACTGTTGGCATTTTAAATAAGTTGAGTAATACAGGAATTTATGCTGACGTTAAAAGCTATACTAAATTGCTGCTTGGGTTATTTTGAGAATATCTCTATTACTAATATGACAATAGATTACTTTAATGACATCATAAACCAGAAACATGAAAGCATTATTAAAACCTGGTTCATAAAGAGTTATCAGCCTGCTTTCAGTTAAGCTGTTCAGTCATGATGAAATTTCAAGCTAAACACACTGGACGACTTCATACACTTTTAACTAGCAGTGCTGTAAATTCAATAGTATATGTAAGATAAAAGAAGAAAGAAAAAAAAAAGGATTATTTTTGCCAATATATTCCAGAACAAATATTATAGGACAGAAAAATATTACACACCTCCTGAATTCTAACCACATCTTCTGACAATCTTTCTTTCCCTAGTTATTACCATGGAACATTTGTTCTGTGCATTGCACAGTCCTGCCATTTCTTCTTGGAAACATGATATTTAGTTTAATTTATCCAATGAAGTCACTTTAGGATCTTATGTATTTTTAAGACACAGAGGAACTATACTCTGCATTCCTTTTCATTAATTATTTACCTCTCTGCAGGGTAAAACACTTACTTTACCTGTTCCATTCTTTTGCCTCTATAATGCATGCTGAACCTGGGTAAAATATGAAGCATCTGAAAACCAGACCTGATTGTGGGAAGATGGTAGCCATTTGTTCGTCGAGATGCTTTAATGAAAGCTTAGAGAAATGTTTTTGGAGGTTGTATCCCTGTTCAAAGCCAGTACATTTGAAAACGTCATGTATAGTTGAAGGTCTAAGATCCCTCTCATCACAAAGTCATTAAAACGTTTTTGGCAACAAAGATTTTAGGAAAATAGAAAACTAAGGATCTAATATAATTCTTCATGCTGTTCAGATTTAGATCTGCACAATTCTTATAATTACAATCTGAGGAAAAAGAAAACATTCTGTTTCTGGAAAACATTCTGAACCATATACATCTTCTTAGAGGATCAAGATCTTATAATGTTCTCTGCTTGAGTTATGTTAATGGCACATTTTAATTAAATAACAAATAATGTCCGCATAAGAAGTACACAGACAAAGTCCTGCAAGAACTTCTTCAGACATACAGGAACTTACAAATCTATTTCTGATTACAGAACCAAAGAATAGGTACACCTAATACGTTAATAGCTAAAGTAAAGACTCCCAGGAGCTACAATTTTCTCATAGAAACTACTGGAAGAAAACATAATTCCTACTATTTGCATACTATTTGCACATTGTTCCATGTTCCTGCTCCCTTTCCCTTCCCCCACCCCCTCCTGCCTGAATTGGTTTACAGAAGATTTGATACATTATAATGGAGTTTAGGTAGCAAATGAAGGGAATTCACTCACTGGACTCACAGAGGTGAGAGTATGCAAGTCAAAACCAGAAAAAACTTGTGCTGGGAAAAGGAATAGCGTTAGCTAGAAGAAGATGTCTTTGATAGTTATTTATACAGGAAATTTGCAGTGTTCTTAGGATAATTCAGATGCAATGGCAGTGGTAGATAGACAGTGATTTGCAAGGCTAGCCTATAGTCCTCATGCAGGAAACTACTTCAGCAGAACAGTTTTATATTGACCATATTCATGCCTTTTGTAAACCTCTAGGGCTAAAAATTATTGGTCCAAAATGTTCCTCACTGTATATAGTTTGTGTTTTATCTACAAATCTTGTAGCAGAAACTTTCTGGTTTAATGGTCGCATGAATAATGCACAAACTATAAACGAGAGCAAGCAAAATAAAAAAGGATAGGGATAAGAATTGTTTCTTCAAGTCTTGGGTGCTATGACAAACTTCACTTTCATTCAGATATTATTTTTCATCGAGTTCAACTCCACGGTGTATTCTAAAGATAGCACTCACTACAGAGCACCTAGTTACAACATGAGTACCTGTGCGTTGGTCCACTTCTGGAAGACTAACACACAGTCATTATATTAAGTAAAAAATGGTAAATAAAGAGTCTTTTTGCCACATTTCATAGTTCTCAGGGATTCTGTGAGCCAAATGGTATCCCAAGTGCACTTACTCTGTAAGAAATATCTTTTAAAAAAGACAAGGAAACTCTTTCTTCATCATCTTATTAATCATTTCCCCAGTCAACTGGAGTTGTTTGCCAGGTATAGATCATAGCTCCAGGAAGAGCTACGAGTCATTCTTTTACTCACATTGTTATTAAAGCTACTTGTAGAGGTAGAGGCAGAAACAATGGGAAATAAAACACTTCCCCCATTGACACCCAGGTCCCATGGAGGGCGGAAGATAAGCAATGTATATTTTAGCCTCGGTGGTCAACATGGTCTCTTACCTATTGGAATAGGTCATCAAAACGTACACAAGATTTAGCAAGTCCACTGGGTATAGCTGACTTCCCCAGAAGGCGTGTAACAGGCTTGTGGGATTTTCTCTGTTACTTCCAGTACAGGCAGCTAGAGTCTGGACTAGAATTAGTAAAGGCACCAGCTGGAGATTTCTTCTAATTGGTTTAGACCTCTCTTAGCGTCTTACTGAGGCATCAGGAAGTTTAGATCCCAGCTTTTCTGTTCAACAGACAGGAGAGTTGGAAGGCACTCGCTGTTTTCCTGCTTTCTTGTGGGGTGAATGGCAGAGGCAGAAGGTAACCTGACTCCTGCCTTTGTTGTATAACAATATCTGCTTGTATTTAATAACAAATAGGAGCACTTCTCATCAGTTTGCTGCATAAGTAGAAGGCTGTTCAGCCATATGTTTGTATAAAATCCCAATGGCACACTTGAATCATTATTACCTACACACACAAGATGATCATTAAGGTACTTATATCGGAGGCAAATTTGTCTGGCAACTGGATTTTAACTATAGTTTGAGTTTTACAGTATCTTTATTTGTGATGCACTGAAACAAATAATTCTGATTATGGCAAGAGGCATCTGCATTTGAAAGCTTACTAGTTATGCTGATCTTAGGAGATGATTAAAGTTTAGCTGGTTTATAGAAGGTAAAATTCCCAAATCACTGTACTTTCATATACTTAATTAACAGAAGTCCAGCCTAAATAATGTTAGTTTTCTAATCCTCCCAATATAAGGGCAATTTTGAGATGAACTGAAATGGAAATGATTAAGAAACATGTGATGATCAGTTAGACTAGTATCTTTAGAATCTCTAATGTGTAAATTAAGTAAAAGCCCTACAACCCCATTCACAATACAGATTTTTGTGACAAAACACTGTTATCAGGAACGTTGCTAAAGAAACTGGCAGAATATATCTCAAAACTAAAGAAAGAAAATGTTTAGAGCATTTTCATTTTTCTAGTTTCCCTCCCCTTCTCTGTTTTTATAATTCAGACTTTGGAGATTTGAAAATTCCTGATAAATGCTGTGCTTAAGTCTATGCCATGGAGGCAATCCTGAAAGGACATGCAATTCCAGCAGCAGGACAGATCTGCTATGTGTGGGCAAACCTGGATAGAGTAGCCCAAAGCAAACTGCTCTTCTGTGGTGCTGCCTGCATGTAACACCAGGCACAAAGAGAACATATTATGCATGTCTTCTTGCAGGAGTGGATCAACACTGTATAGCCCAGATGAACCTCCATTGCCTTGAAAATACCATTAGACATGGGTGTTACAGAGGATAAGTAACAGAGAAGGAAAAAAAACTTTGTCATTCTCTACTTTGAGTATGAAGCAATGGCATCTGGGCACCAGGAAACCCGCTCTAGATCTTGTTCCATGTTTAAAGGATTTAGCCTGACTTCTGTGCCCAAACATTGTGCCAAGCGCTTCTCCTGCTTCAGTTCTCCCGTATTGCACTGGACCTGGAAAATTGAAGACATTTCCCAGCCTCCTCAGTATTCTCTTGGCAGTGTTATGCCTTCACAAACATAACAGGTACAAACTTAAGCTACTCATATCTAGGGAGTATCGATTCATGCACTGAGACACTTTCTTCTGTGCATTGAGACCCTCTTCCATGAAGAGGTACTACTGTGATGTGAATAAACCAAAGAAAGTAAGGACAGAAAGAGGAAAGTAAAAGAGGAGAAAATAATCCCTCTGAACAACTGGGGCTTGTTAAGATGAACTTACCCGTAGGTAGTCTGAATTCATGTCCTGGTTCCGGCTGGGA
>VZTQ01013192.1:46529-106994 GCA_013400755.1 Pelecanoides urinatrix | reverse complement strand
TATGATTCTATGATTCTAATGAGACCACGTATTTGTCCAGAGATGGCTATTCAAATATTGAAAAGCATGTAAGATCAGTGTACTGTATTTGTAGAATGTTTTGTTAATGTTCATTCTAAAGATGTGGAAAACTGACATCTCGGAACATGAATTTTGATCTAATCTTTACCAGCTGGCAAAGTATGCTGATCCATTGATCCTGTGAATAGAAAAACAAAGAGAAAAGTGATGAAGTGACATGCAATTCAAATCTAAGCTTTCAGCTACCTAGTTTCTGAAATAGAAGGAATTGCTGGATAGCTGGTTAGGGAACATAAGGTCTGTGGTTTTAGTTGAAAATCTTTAACACTTTCTGTAAACCGAAAATACACTTTAGTTAAGAGTAATGAACCATACTGATAAATCTTTCCTCAGACAAGAACTTTCACTGGTACTTGTTGCCCATTTTAAATAAGTATATAGACTTTTCTACCTGCTGGACAGTGTGGTCTATTTACTTATTACTTTTGTATGTCAGTTCTCTGAAAGCAGGTTAACATTGCAGTTCTCGTGGAACTATAGGAAACTTAGTCAGAAGAAAAAATGCTTAACGATAAAGCTTAATGATAAAGCTGAAAAAATTATTTCTTTGTTCAAGAAAATAAAGGTTTGTACAGGGAGAAAAAAGTTATGCTTAAGTCCTCTGTGTAGAAACAAACTAACAAAGAAATAGGGCTGGGAAAATACTTTGTGTGCATAGGCTTCTATTAACAGTGAACACAATTCATGTTAGGAAGTAACATGGTGTTGATGTGTTCGGGCTCAGCCTCCATATACTGCCATTCATAATATATACACTAGTGAGGGTAACAGACCTCAGCTGGCACCATAGCTGTGTTTCAGTATGGGGCTTAGGAAGAAATTAAACATCCTTTTTGGTTTTCATATGGAAATTCAATCAGTCTTCATCTTAAGGGATATCAAACTTGTTACGCAAGTTCCCTTTTCTTGCCTCTAGTGGAAAACTGTCGTGGTTTAACCTGGCAGGCAGCCAAATACCACGCAGCCACTCACTCACTCCCCTGACCCCAGTGGGATGGGGAGAGAATCGGAAGGATAAGAGTGAGAAAAACTCATGGTTGGAGATGAAGACAGTTTAATAGAACAGAGAAGGGAAAATAATAATAATAATGATAATGATAGAATATACAAAATGAGTGATGCACAATGCAATTGGTCACCACCCGCGCTGACCGATAACCAAGTTACAATCACTACTTCCTGGAACACGCCTACCACTCACATACTGAGCATAATGTCACATGGTGTGGAATACCCCATTAGCCAGCTGGGCCAGCTGTCCTGGCTGTCCTCCCTCCTCCCAGCCTCTCCACTTGGTAGCACGAACGGAAGCTGTCCTTGACTAGCAGTTGAAAACAACTGAAAACAACGTGTTATCAACATTCTTCTCATACTAAATCCAAAACGCAGCACTAGGAAGAAATTTAACTCTATCCCAGCCAAAACCAGGACAAAACCAAAGTTATTCCTTTGTTTTATGAAAGAAGTTGATTCACATGCACAGAATGCAAACAGTTTCCATGGTATGGCACTATGTTAAATGGAGGGATACAAATATCAAGAACTCTATGAATTTATCTTCACACCTGCCATTTCCACTTTGTTTCACACAACAGAAACTTTCCCTGAAAATCAAAGATGTATGGGTTCCAGGGACAAAATTTTACCATTAGGTTAACACTGAATATAATTAACATCAGTTAGATTCTGTGCAGCTATATAGAGATTGCTTCCTAATGTGCTGAGCAGCTCCTTAGCAATGTTATCAAATAACTTTGATTACTCCTGAACTACCCAAAAGTAGTCAACATCTAACAAGAGATACTCATAATCTTGGGGGGTGGGATGGGGGGAGGTGGGGAAAACACCTTTATCTCAGGAAAATAACAGGATGCTGTAGTAAGCCAGACCTGAGTTCTCTTAATCAACATTAAAAAATAAATGTGATGGATAATAAAAACTTGAAAGGAGTAACAATCATTAAAACTTCTAAATTATGCTGTTGAAATTATTTCTATTATGATGTCACATGGCCTGAAAGTTAGACATTACAGTGTATTCCCCAGGGATGTTTCATAATATATTCTTGCCAGTATCAGCATAAGATGAGAGACAGAAGGAGAAAGAAGGAAGTCTTAAATGTAGCAAACTAAATAATCAAAGGTCTGCTATTGACCAGTCCATGTGTCTAGAACTATAAAGCAGAGTATATAGGACACGAGTCTTTGGACACCTAACTTAACTAGTCTGTCTCCCTTGGCTTCATTCATAACTGATGGAGACCGAGACCCTCCTTCAAAAACCCACTTGAGGTAATAAATTTCAATGTAAATGGCTCAGGTCTGATTAAAAAATGCTATGGCCAAATCATGCAAAGTGCAAACTGGCCTAAATGCTCCCTTTCAGTTGAGATGCATTCAGAGCAATGTGTAAATAAGATGGCTATCTGAGGTGCTTAAGGTTTAGCAGTACCTATACTGGCCAGAGTAACCACCTGGCAACACCTCATTTCAGAGGAAATGTGTAATTCAGGTACTTATTCCTTAATCTGTCTTGATTACTGCCTTAAGCATACAACTGATATAAGAAGAAAGGGAAATATTCACACTTCCCATTAAGGTTAGAGGAACCAGTGAAAGATAAGCCATGTACCTTTAGTACTGGCCTGGATCTGGGGGCTCTATGGTCACCTTCCCCCTTCAGTGCACATCACAGAGCACTGTATACTTCGCCATCTGCGAGATGGAAATAGTAATGCCTCCTTCTCCTTGGGGTCTGTGAGATCCTCTCGTAGAGAGGCTACATGGTCAGGCATGATCGTCTTTGAAAAGGGAAAGGGGGAACCTTTAAAGGTCCTTTCCAGCCCAAACTATTCTATGGTTCTATAGCTGTTCATACACGATGATGTCAGATGACCTGGGAAGACACAGGTCTTCACCTGATGTTGATGGAGGACTGAGACAATTTCCCATGCTTCCCCTTCTGTAAAGTTGCCCTGGAGTTGTAGGGCATCTAGAATAACTGCCTACAGATCCTTTCCTAGCTGCTTACAGATCCTTTTAGCAAATTGCTGGAAAAATTCTGTTCAATATAATGCATTAAGTGGAGGGTGGAAGACTGGGAGCACATTTTTGTATGTTTAGGAGAAGGAAACAGCTTGAACCTTTTGCTCATATGCTTCGTTGTGGGAAACCATCTATATTTGAAACACAAAATCTTCTACTCTAGGTCCCTCTGGACAGTTAAAATCTATCACTGGGAAGTTTCTTACAAGAACGACAGAATTGTAATGCAGAGAGGAGTAGTGGTCTTCCCTAAGGGCAAAGGACTAGCCACAAGCTATCAATGCACCTGTTCTAGTGTACATGAATCACTCAGTTTCTGCAAAGAAAAAAAATAATTTCTACTAGTTTGCTTCTCACTGTGGCAAAAAGAGCACTGAATGTTTTACCCTATTGGAATAATTTACATTACAAAGTGAAAACTTGGTTTATTTCTATCTGTGAAACACAACCCATTGCTAGGAAATATCTCATATACCATATTAATGAGGAAAATTAATGTCTCATTAGAGTTAACTAACTCAAAAGGAAAATAGTAATTATACCAATTTTGTGAACTTCCTTTGGTAGCAATAATAGTAAATGACAGGTAGAAGAAAAAAAAAAAAGAAAACTCCAAGAGATAGTATGATATGACAGTGAGATCTACAAAGAGAAGAAGAATAACATAACTACAGTGAAGCAATTAATGTGACAGACAAGTGATCAGCCTAAAATTGTTATTTTAAATCCCACTTTAAATCTAAACAGTGTTCGTTGTTACAAGTGCTTAAGGACTATAAACTTGCCAGCAGGTCATGCATAGCACCTAATACAGATGTCAAAGGAGTCTGTATATACATGTCAGAGTATGTATGCATTCCAAAAATGCAACTTGCTAAATTTATCAGATTAGAAAGTTTGAAAATCAATGAGGAGAAAAGAACTCTGTGTTTAAAAGGGAAATTAAAAATACAACATGCTACATACTTGAAAGGAAAACAAAAGATTCTGAGCAGGTTTGTCTCTAATATGACTGCAGATTTTTCATCTTAATCATAATACAGCCTGGAATATTTGATTTTTGAGACCAATTTTCTTGCTCTACCAGATCACTGAAGGACCAAAGACTAAATCTAGTTGAATCCCCAGTCTGTGTTTGTGTCATTACTCCTAGTCTTAACATCTCAAACCAATGCAACAAAAATATCCATGCAATTTTTGGTGCTAGAGCAGCACCTTAAAAAAAAAAAAAAAAGTATTCTCATTGAGAGAGTCAAACTGCAAAGAGGGGGCTTGTTAGTTGATCCATGCTTAGATCTGTTAGGCCAACAGACCACCTGACTGCTACAAAACACTAAGGCAAGTTCTTCCTAAACACAGCCAGAGTCCATAGAATAGGTGCATAAGCTGCAGATGCAAAGTAAAGGTATGTCCTGGTTTCTGCTGGAATAGAGTTAATTTTCTTCCTAGTAGCTGGTATAGTGCTATGTTTTGGATTTAGTATGAGAAGAATGTTGATAACACACTGACGTTTTAGTTGTTGCTAAGTAGTGTGTACATAGTCAAGGACTTTCATCTTCCCATGCTCTGCCAGGTGCAGAAGAAGCTGGGAGGGAGCATAGCCAGGACAGCTGACGCAGCTGGCGAATGGGGTATTCTATACCATATGATGTCATGCTCAGCATATAAACCAGGGGGGTGGTCTGGGAAGCTGCTCAGGGACTGGCTGGGCATCAGTCAGCAGGTGGTGAGCCATTGCATTGTGCATCACGTATTTTGTATATTCTATCGTCATCATCATTTTTTTTTTCCCCTTCCTTTTCTGTTCTATTAAACTGCCTTTATCTCAATCCACAAATTTTACTTTTTTTTTTCAGTTCTCTCCGCCATCCCATGGCGGGGGGGTGGGGGGTGTGAGCAAGCGGCTGTGTGGTGTTTGGCTGCCTGCCGGGTTAAACCACAACAAAGTAAAAACAAAAAGAAGACTCTGCAGTCAATGTGATACCCACTTTATTTTCTGCTGTGTGTTAGATCATTGCAGAGGAAGAATTTCCCAGGAAAGCAGTTAAAGTACAGAGAAATCTGTGTTATTTGGATATTTCAATGACAAAGACACTTAAAGATAGTTGATCTGATGTTAATAACATTGTCCTTCGGAAACAAACAAACAAAAAACCAAAAAACAATGCTTAGCACAAACAAGGTGGGAACTAAACTCTGGAGAAGTATCGTGTTGTAAGAATCCTTCCTTGTCTTGCAACCAGAAACCTGGTCAACAGAGCTGTGAACAAGAAGCTACCCATCTCATAGAAAACAGATTATATTTGGCTTTATTTAGTACAGCACTAAACCCAAATATTGCAGACAATTGGAATGGTCTGGGATCTAATTGTCAGTGTAACTAGTTACACTAACATGTTATTGAGCTAGATGTACAAACAGAATGAAAAGAAAGTTCTTGCTCCAAAGAACTCAAATCTACATTTTTAAAAAAATAGGAAACAAACTGATGGAGCATGAAAGTACAGATTCAATGAGGCAAAGAACAGACTGCTTAATGATTTAACATGTACGAAACAGAACTCACTCAACAGGGATGAGAAGTAACTCCTTAATACTGATCCATGAATCACATGTATAACTTGCCCAAAATAAACACACACAGAAGAGCACATAGCAAACTGTCAGCAGATCAGCAATGATCGGGAGGGATGAGCAGACAAAAGGAACAGGTTACTAAGAACAGATTACCACACCTAACAGGTACCTGAGATATGTAAACATTTTCTATAACTGGGCAATAAGTTTGTTGTCATGCCAACAAAGTATGTAAGCAGAATTGATGAAGGTGAAACAAAGAGAAAGATATTACATGGGTTATAGGAAAAGAATGAACATATCAAATGAGTGGTCTTTTACTGTGTGCAATAATTGTAAATACGTACTCTCATTGCCATCTTATCAGCATTTGGAGGTGCAAGAAGAGAGTCTAAGAGGAAGCACAAGCAAGAGTACTTATACAGACCACAGTAGTAAGCCTGTAATTTTATGAGAGGTTTACTAGAGACAGGAGAACCAAGGGCTCTGTAATTCTCCTATTAGCACAGCTTGGTGAGGGGCACACTACCCCTCCTACCAGGGAAGGTGCTCCACTGGTGCATAAATCTCTCTTTATCCTCATCACACCTTCACCATGACTATATATCTGTGTGGCTTCCTGGTTTCCAAATGCTTTTCAAAGAGGCTGACTGACCTGGAGAAATGGTAGATACTGGTATTTTACACTGCACTGATTTTAAAACTGGAGAATAGCCAAACCAATCAAACAAAAAAGACATAAAATACATTTTTGGGGAAACTTAGACAAATAAAAGGTAAAAATGAGTAAAAAGATAAATAACAGCTGCTATTTACTGATGCTGTGACAAGAGATCTGTATATATTTATTCTACCTGCAGTTGTTGAGGACTTAAAAGATGCCTAGGTATAGTTTCTCATTCATTCCCTCTCCCCAGAACAGGAAGCAGAGACATGAAAATGCACCTTGAAGGTAGGAGTCAAGCAGCCATTGACAGGTGAGATATGACATTTTCAGTCTCCCAAAATTCTTATTCTACCTCTCCTTAGAAGACCAAAAAATGCACCCAGGACCTTGAAGCAATTCTTTCTTAAACTCCAAGACAGCTGATCAGTGAGATTCCCCACCAGGCTGTAAACACAGCTGAGAGTGTTTTGACAATGATGAAAGGCAGACACAATTTGGTAGGGTGGCCTCCCAACTTACCTGGGAATGCTTCAAGCTGAGGTGAGAATTGCTGTCATTGTTCATTCAGCTGGCCAAGTTATTGCTGAATACAGTATTTACCTATATAAATTAAATGCAAGTAATAAACTGTTCCTTTTGCAAAGGAATTCTGGAAAAGAGAAAGAAATGGGCTGCATAGACCAAAATATTACTGAGTTGAATGTTTAGAAGAGTTGGACTATGGAGCAGGAAAAAGATTAGTGGAAATAAGTTGAAGTAAGTTAGTAGCTGGTCTAATCATTCATCAGATAGACTTCCATATGAGTCTCAAAGGGAAAATATCCAAAGTTGGAAAGGTTCAAGTTGTGCCACAGATGGGCTCTGGGCCAGGATAAGCAGGTGTTTATATCCCAGAACTGTGAATAAAGCAAAAGTATTTGTTATTTGGTCTGTCCAATCTTTTTTTTCAGTTTAGAGTTAGACTAAAAATACCCGTTTGTTTTGTTTTCCTTCATATGTAGGCATGATCCCCAAGCAACCCCTATTTTTTATCATTATAAGTTCATGTTTACATAAGTTATATGGTGTGGCCTATTAAGTAGGTGCTTGTTAAATTTTCACAGGCACGAAGTAACCTGTTTGAGCTACTGTAGAGCTATTTAGGAAGAGGTTTATGTATGTTGATGCATCAAAAATGAACATTTTGGAGAACTGTTTCAGGTTCTCCACCCTTCTGACAAATAGTTAATGGTTCCCATCAGGGAATTCCCTGTTTTCCGTTGTCACACACGGTCAACTGCTTGGGAACCTCAGTTTGCAGAGTAAAAAGTTGTAGGACAACCTTGTCCATCGGTTGCCCTTAAATCTGGGACCCAAGATCTTCATCTATACAGGATTCAAAAATGGAACTATTTCTATGGGGTGTCCCAGATTTTCAGTTGAGGAGTTGAGTTGTAAGAATCCCAGTTCGATGCCAGGGCAAACAGTTTCCAGGCTTCTTGCCATGAATGTGGCAGTCACAGGGGCTACACTGTACTGCCTTGCTTGAGTGAGTCAATGATGCTTCAGGAAGCAAGAAAGTGAAAATTCTTCTTGCCATGAATGTGGCAGTCACAGGGGCTACACTGTACTGCCTTGCTTGAGTGAGTCAATGATGCTTCAGGAAGCAAGAAAGTGAAAATTTTAATCCCATGCATAAAAGCTTAAATTCTGTTCTGAGGCTCTTTTTTTTTTTTTTTTTTTTAAATCTTGGCTTCTTTTAGCCATTTCTTCATTACACACTTTTGTACAACTTATTTTGCTGTGATTTAATTCACAATTGCTAATATGTCAAGTAAATTTTCTTTCAAGAATGTTTTCTTTTTGGGAGCTGCCCTACAAATAGGGCTCCTCTGATGTCCAATCATGTACGCACAGTGTTCACTTCTATCATAAAATACATGAGATCTCTAATTTCAGCTTTGATGCTTGACTTTAAAAGTGCTGAGATTTAAAAACCTTGAGGTGATGCTGAGTTCATTATAGAAAGCTGGCAGTGCTTCTTCCGCCAGATAAAAGAAATGTAATTACTGGCATCTACAGGAGACAGTTGTGTTGACTTTGAATGCTATGATTTCTTTCATTACCTAGCTAGTTATAATTTCTGTACTGTCCATTTTCCCTGAATGGATCTGGTACTTCAGTCAAGATTTTCAGCAAGAAATCTTCGTAACAAGAGTGTCTTTTCTTTATTTTCTTATCACAAGAATAAACATTAATGTGATGCTTGAAAGGTTTCTGAAGCCTAATGGCAGAATTTCAAAAGTCTTATTTATTTGAGATTTGATTGCTCCAAATTAAAGAACCTTTTCAGCAGACTTTTCTTGATCATGTCTAAGAAGAAAATTGTAGTCTAGTCTACTTCTCTCAAGGAAAGAAAGAAGTTTATCATCCTGGTTTCNATACTGTATGTATACAAGGTCTGGCTGACCTTGTCATATATACTTTTAACTACTGAGTCCTCTCTCTCAGGAATAAGCCCAACCATTGAAAGACAGCCAAAGAAAATCTCCAAGTTTTGGTATTGAGAGAGGAACTCTAAAGTAATTTTCTCCCAAGCCAGAGGGTAGGGAAAAAATAGAATTTAAGCACTCATTTTGGGATATGTGTATGTATTTGTTTTCTGTAGCATCTTTGGGGACTCAAAGTATTCTTTGGCTTCAGTTCAGCACAGGCTATACATGTTTTGAATAGGAATGGATGTAATAGTTCCTTGTTTTCAAATATGTTGCTTTTCTGAAATGGGCCTTTTGTGAGCTTAATGTGAATATTGATCAGACTGAAGTTATCTTTAATTCCTAGATTAAATTTCTATCTTTATCTTTAACAATATAAGTGGAATTTAAACAAAATCAGTTGCTCTGTAATGGGAATGGTATGCATACTGAGAGTCTTCACAGGCTGTTAGTAGCTGTGTCTGATCTGACAAGCCAATTTGGGCAAAATGCCAATTGACTTTAATGGGAGTTTTGCTTGTGTATGAATGTAAAATGAGTCTATTCATGATTACGTGACATTTTGAATATCCACTAGCTTAAAGCATTAAAAAAGCTTGCTAAATGCTTTTGCACTAGCAGCTAATGGAGGGCTAAAATAATCCTTGGTGTAACTTAACTGAATGATTGGAATTGTGCTCCATGTACATTTCAAAGAATAAAAAAACCAAGATGAAAGCAATTTCTGATTTTATCCTGCAAGACATCTAAGTCCTATTACTGGTCAATGTTGTGTTTCAAGCCTGATCATTTGGTAGAGTAGATATGAACCTGATGGCACAACAGAACATACTGGAATATTCCATGTATACATTTAATATTTTGATAGAAAGTAGCTTCACCTTTTCTGAGCTGTTATTTACCCAGGCTGAACTGCCCACTCATCCTGTGTGTTTGAATAACTGCTCTACTAAACCACATTCTAGGACAGATTAATCATGCTGATATACTTTAAAGCCCAGTAAATATCTACAAGGTTTCTAGAAAATCTGAAGAACCATAAATTAAGAACATCTTAAAAACATGCATTCTTCAGTGTTTTCATACCGTTAACATGGAGAGGCCAATAACGCTAGAAACATTACATATGTATAGTGTGCAACCAAGAATTTGAGACTAATGTCAGAGATACAAGCAGACCAAAAGTCATAAACTTTGATTAAACTTAATTAAATACAAACAGAAATCATAAGCTTAACAAGATATTTTGGAATTCAAAATTCTGTTCTCCATTGAATCAGTGCAATTTTTATTCACCCTAGTAAAGGTCCTGAACTAAGCTGCCACAGTCTCTCCCTCAGCTTCTTATCAGCTATGTCTATGTACATAGGCAGGATGGTTACTCATCCCAAAACTGTTTTCCACATACAAGAGCAGAAAAAAGAAAATCTGTTCCCAGCCTTTGTATTTCTACTGATGGAAACAAATGGTTCACATTGCAGTTCTCTTTGGGCACCTGCACTGATGTTTTAGCTGACATTTGCACACTGATGCTGTAGTTTTGCACTCAGTAAACCATGCTTCCTATCTTAAGGTTTGGTTTGCGAAGACCTTCAAAGGCTTTTGTATCTTCTCAGATCTGCAGATAATTAGCAGACATCCAGTATCTGGGAAGGAGGAGAGATGATTAATAAATTCTAAGATAAAAGAAACTTATGATTCCATCCAGAGAGGAGAAAAGGTATGGGATGTATAGCAAAAGTAGGAAGATAAAATCACTACACATAGTCTTTTCAGAGAAAATTTTAGACAGTAATGGTTAAAAAATGGGCAAAAATGAGAACTTACCAATTTGTAGTGTCCTGCACACTGGTCTGTGGATTGTGTGGAAGAGAAAGAAGGGCACATCCAAAGGAATCTCAACCATCTTCCTTTCACCCAAACCAGGAAACAGTCTTTGAAGGGAAGTGCAGAATCTGTAGCAAGGGCTTGGATTGTCAAAATACTGCAGTGTTCTGTAGAGAGTATCCCTGCCACAGCCAGGCCTGCAAGAGAGAGCCTGGCATTTGATGATAATTGAATGTTAAAATACAGCCACTACCCTCCTTACTGAATCTTGGATGCAAGCATGCAATGTAGAGCATATGTAGGGATCTGAATTTCTAGGAGTTAAAAAAAAAAATCTTTCTTAGTGTTTCAAAATTATCACTAAAGCATTGGGAGTGGTTGGGGATGAGGGCATTTTATTTACAATATATTTAACTGTTGCTGAAAAATAAGGTAACATTTTCAAAAAGTTGTTAGAAGTCCAGTATCTTGTTCCTGGTTGATAAAGTTAATTCAAAGCCCATCATTGTTTGTGCGAAGTTCAGATTACTATCTGCATAATTTATGTTTATTGATGTTGAATTTTATCAGTTATTGTCAGAGATCCTCTGCAACTTTTCTAGGTCAGTACATGTTTGTATCGTTCTGGGTAATTTTGCGTCATCAATAAAGTTCTCCAGCCCCTTTTCTAAGTATATTAAAGGACAGGCTGTTACACAGATTACACCTGTGGGATTACACCAGTGCTCTTCCTCCACTGAAAAAACTGACTAGTCTTCCTATCTGTTTGCCAACTCTGGGTTGCGAGTTTGAAGGAAGTGAGCTTGGCGGCTGGTACACAGAGATTTCTGAGAAAGCGCTGTTTTGGGCTACATTTTTAACTAGGGGAATGGCTTTGATGTGATGTCATTGCCTAAAAGATATTAACATTTGATCCATGCCAGAGCATTTGGAGATGGAATGAAACTAGATAGTAATAAGAAATGGAGAAGTGGATGTTAGATAGAAGAGTAAATCACTGTTTATAAGAGGAGCGGATATCACAAAAGAACCAACCATCCTGGAGTTTAATGATGAAAGAAGTGAATGTAAAACATGAACCAAGAGGAACGCCAGATATAATGAAGTTATGGATGGAGAAATCACCCACTTTTGCATGAAGTCCAGTTAAAATAAGAGATACTTAATGTAAAGGCTTGGATAAGGTCAGAAAGAATAGAATAGAATAGAATAGAATAGAATAGAATAGAATAGAATAGAATAGAATAGAATAGAATAGAATAGAATAGAATAGAACAGAACAGAACAGAACAGTTCCAGTTGGAAGGGATCTACAATGATCATCTAGTCCAATTGCCTGTCCACTTCAGGGCTGACCAAAAGTTAAAACATATTATTACGCATGTTGTCCACATGCCTCTTAAACACTGACAGGCTTGGGGCATCAACCACCTCTCTGGGAAGCCTGTTGCAGTGTTTGACCACCCTCTTGGTAAAGAAATGCTTCCTAATATCGAGTTTGAACCTCTCCTGATGCAGCTTTGAACCATTCCCACGCGTTCTGTCACTGGATACCAGAGGTAAGAAATCAGCACTTCCCTCTCCAATTCCCCTCCTCAGGAAGCTGTAGAGAGCAATGAGGTTGCCCCTCAGTCTCCTTTTCTCCAAACTAGAGAAACCCCCAGATAAAATGGTCTAGGGCCTTTCAGCTTGGAAATAGACAAATGAGGGGGAATATTATAAAGGTGTACAAAATCATGAAGTTCATGGATAAATGAGTAGGGAGTGATCGTTCACTAACCATAACTCAAGAATTAAAGGGGAGGCAGTAGCTTTACAATATAAACAAAAGAAGTATTGTTTTCATACAATGTGTTTTTAAATTATGAAACTCACTGCTACAAGATGTTACTGATGCCAAAAGGATGAGATGAATCTGACAATTGCTGTTAAACACAGGTGTGTAGATATAACCTCTGACTTGGGAATCCCTAGGCTTGGAGACCAGAATATAGCAAGAAGAGGCTGGTCGTGCTCTTTTATTTCCCTCCATTTCAGTTTCAAGTGGCTGTTGTAGAAGATGGGATATTGGGATAAATGAATTGTGATCTGATGCAAGTTTTCAAGATCCTGGAAAAAAGAGTCTTAGGGGTATTAAAAATAAGGAAATGTTTGACGTTACTGTGAATTGGAAGAGCCTCGAAGTAAAAGTGAAAACTATAAACATTACTAGGAAATACAGGTAGAACATTCAAGCTCTTATCTCAAAAAGGGAAAATTAATTACATGCACCATTCAAATGAAAGGAATACAAAAAAGAGAATTTCCATCATGCTGTATGTCCCATCATATTTCTATTAAGTTCCAAGTACATTACACTTCTGTCCTTCTGTCTCCTGTTGCATCATCATCTGTAACTGTTCTTCTATTTTTGGGGGTTTGTCAGGTTTTTTTTTTCTCTGTCTTTTATCTGTCAGTTCTTTTATTTCACACTCAGTTTCTTTCACATTGTCTTATTCTTCCATAACGCTACTTTTCTCTCCTTATTTAAATAATCCATCAAACAATGATATTATGTGTGACTGCATTTTTAAGTATGACCTTAAATCTTTTTATCTGATTTCAGCTGACATAAATGCAGTCACCTTTGCATTGTTAGTTGACTCACTTACTTCCTGACTATAACAAAGAGACCTATTCTTCCTTTCTTGCTGTGTTTTTGTTTTGTTTTTTGCTTTTTCCACGACTATCACTTAGTTTTCAAAATAATCTGGAAAAAGAATTACTAAATATGCACAAAACATCTTTATATTTAAACTTAGAACAGATTTTTCTAAAACATAAATTTGTTCTCACGGATTCCTATTAAGTTGGTTTAATTTTGCTGGGTTTATCTACTGTATCAGTGTATTGAGGGGAAGTAAAGCTAGACTGCGTTTTTTTCCCTGGAAATGGCTTCTGGCAGTTCCTTTCAGGGATGAGTAGAAAAGAAAACAAAATGAAATAGTGCAAGGTGAGAGCTGCTTTGCTCAAACTACTCCCCAAGATACAATAGAAACAAGTTAGCTTGCATGACAAAGCTCAGGGTAAACCACTGAAAAACAAAATGATTGATAAATTTAGGATGTATTCATTGTAAGAAAGGAAGGGGAATACATTTGTGAATTACTGCAGTGAGGTTCATTTTATTGATGTTCTTTGTCAAAATGCTCTAGAATATGCATTGTGCGTATTGACCATCTCAGACCTACTTAAAGAGTAAGAATAGACCAATGAGTTGTTTTACGCCTCAATTATATGGAGACACAAGTTTCATCCATGAGTTTTATAACAGATAGTAATAACAAAGAAAGTGTCTTGCCAGTCTGTGAGCTATGAGATAATCATCAAAAAATTTGTGACTGCACAAATCTGACAATCAGATCAGAATTTAGCACAAGGACCAGCCACAAAATCAGTAAGGTAACACCAAACTTACAAACAAGCTTACAAACTTTCCATGGAATAGATTTAGCGTAGTTTAGTTATTACATACTCTTTAGCTGGGAAACAGAATAACTACTAGTGATTACAAACCTGGTATCTACTTCGATTAAAAAAAAAAAAAAAATTGCCTTCTAGTTTTGTGCAACACATTGCTTACATTGGCATTGTTGTAACAGCTGGAGGCCCTAAGTAGGTGATATTATGCTTGATATTTTATGTGCTATTGATGCCCTGGTGAATTATCAATTTATGTATTTTTTTATTTGAAAGAAAAATAATGGTGTTGCAAAGTGCTAAATTCCTACCAAGGAGTATTTTTTTGTGCTATCCCAACACTTAAGCATCAAAACCCATAATCAGCTACTCAGGTAAAAGTGATCCTGGATCTCGGTACCTCAGTGGAGAATGGAGGATGTAACAATAAAATGACAAAGGCAGTCTTGGGGCTGTGCAAACTGTCAGGAAGAGTAATGTTCAGAAGATCTGGATCTGTAAAATCAGTTGTTAACATGCTCAGGATTGCTACAGAACTATGAATTCTGCTGAACCTGGAACTGTAAGTGAATTATTCACATACTGCATTGCTGAGAAGCATGTGGGAAATCAATGTGTCATGCTTACAAACACTTTACATATCTTGATTTACCAAACAATATTATCTTGCCCAGTAGCATAAGGCTAACTCAGAATAAGCTAAGTAAAGATTGCTAGTTAACTGTAAATTGACCTACTCTCATTCTTATTTTTATTCTTTGTCTTGAACAAGCAAACTTCAATCCTTAACAGATAAAAATCAAGCTAGGTCTATCAAAGTATTTTGGACAATCTTATATCCAAAGAGTTCTATAACAGAGAAGTCAATAGGAAATGAAACAAGTAATAAAGAAAGAGGATTGACACAGGTATTTCAATGTCTTAAAGACAGATGGAGAAGAGCTACTAATAAGAGAATACCCCAAGATACAGCTGATAAAGTTTATTCTACCCAGGAGGCTCTGGGGCTCAACAGTGAAGCTTACTAAGGGTAGAGAGGCTGAAGGTTCATCAGGAATCAGTGGAACTCCTTGGAAGGAAGCTGCATGCTCCAAGTACTCTGTCTCTTCCAACCAGAGATAGAATTAGCTGGTTTAAAGTAATCTGTTAAAATTTATCAAGGAAGGCTTAAGGAGAAATATACATACATAGGAATGTTTATATCCCATGAACTTCCAGGTGAATAAAAATGTTTTCTTCTAAAGATGGCCATTTTTTATCAGTGTAATCAGACACTGACAGTACCCACAATGAAAGAGAGGCAGATACCAAGTTATGCATATCATGTTAACTTGTCTGAGAAACAGAGAAGCTGCAGCCCAGAACATGCATCTTGAACTGTATCATTGCGCCTTTGAGAAAGGAGCTACTTGGCCTTGGGCTGTTTCGTTTGACCGGAATCTGAGAGTGACACCAAGGGGTCAGAAGAACCTTACAGCTCATGCTCACCCTAGAACTGGTATTGCTTCCTGCTCCTTTCCCGATCAGGACAGTCCTTTTGATTTTTTTAGATGTAATTCTTGGATGCATTTTGGGAGCCTTGAAATATTTGTCTTTGTTCTGGCTATGAGGAGAAGAGTGGGGCCAAAGTTCTAGTTATTTTTTGGTTTTGCAGTATAAGCTTAGAAAGTAAATGTGGTGTGAAGTAGAAATACTGGACGAAAATGTGGAATGTAAGAACAAACTTTATTCACAGATGGTCAGAAGAGATCAAAAAGCAATGCTTTAGAGTAACAACTATGAAAATTTCTCTGTCATTTATAAAACTGGTCCAGCTCTCTGAAAATCCCTTGAGTTTAAGGATAATTTTTTCATACTGAATCAGTTTGCATATTGCTAGTTATAAAACTAGAAACCATATTATCAACCGTGAAACTATATAATTAGTTTCTTTATGGACCTGCAGTTTTTGCTAGATAAAATAAAAACTGTCACCAAATGCAGATGCCATTATGAATATGACAGGTCATTTATGGAAAAAAGGTTGTGTAGAATAACATCTGATAATTCGTTGGAAACATTAGCATATAGATGGCTATGGGACGTGTGAAATATTATCAGAAGAATTCTAATCTAAATTGCTGCAATGTCCAAATAGGATTTAGTGTTTTGTTACTATAAGGCTCATAACAGTTCAGACTTAAACAATTTATAGACCTAGCTTTCAGCTGTTAATAGAACATGTATTCTTTCTCCCTGTTAAAATATTGAGAGCTGTTGAGTTGAGAGCATAGATTACTGTTATTATACAAAGATATGTGATCAAGTGTTTGAAAGTAATTAATAATTCTGAGGAGAAATTACGATTTTTTGCTCCAAGATATTTGTATAGCAGAGGCAACTTTCTTTTCTACTCATATTATTTGGCTCAAATTAGTAGGAGTGTTTTTACAATTCCTGCACCCAGAAGATTGGTAAATATTTCCTAAAAAGGAAAAGAGCTTTTCTGCCACTCTGCTCCATTAGGGATTATGTTAGAAAGTAAAGAAAAAAAAACATACTTATTTGCAAGAGCCACTGTCTGTGAGGGACACAAAGAAAAAAACAACAAAAAAATACTATTTCATGTGTAAATGGAGTGGTTTAAGGCAGGCTACTCTGACTTATGGACTAAGGTGATTCATTGGAATGGGGAGCAGAAATTTCCTGAGCCTGAAATCCAAGATTACCTCCATGCCAGGAAAGTAATGAGATGGTAGCAAAGTTGGAATTCTCCTTTTGGCTGCTTAGGAAACACCGCTACTAAACGTACTTCGTATCCTCCACTGCTCACATGGGCCATGCAGATCTTCTTGACTTTGAACTCAGTGCTAGGAATCATTCATCAGATCAGAGATAACACTTAATTTTTCACAAAGATGCTTGACGTTCTCTCTAAGAACTTCCACAAGAGAATTGGTAGCAAAAATAATACTCTAACGTCTGCATATGTATATGCTGCTTTGGTAGCTTTGCTCCAAAACTCGTCTTTCGCCCAAATGCCAGTGTCTGTGGCCAAATAGTAAACTTAAAAAAATCCCACAGTGCATGGAAGCTATAGAAATGATCGACATAATTTCTGCCTGCTAAATCGGTTGCTCCGTCTCCTCCAGGACTATGCCTTCTAATTGTAATTTCTCTCCATCAATTTGTTTGGGTTCTCTGGGCCTTATACTAATACACTTGTATTCTTTTTTTTTTAAGTAAACACACATTCTTTCCAATGTCTGCAAAGATATAAGGAACTTAATTTTCTGCAGCTAAGCACATCCTGAAAGAGATGCAGACTAAATACGAAGAAACCAAATTTCTTCCTGCTTATTTAAAAAGGAACCTCCCTCTAATCATGCCTTTCAAGTAATGGGAAATAGGGATTAATTCCTCAATAAATGAAGTAATTTTACATATTTGTATGTAAGTGGGTCAGAAAATATATGTAACTTATGTGACGGACAGGACCTTGTTCTAAGCTGATTTAGGGGAAAACTTAAGGTTTTTAGTTATAAATGTAATTTAATGTGACAAAATGTAATAATAGCCTCTAATTTTTTTTCTAGATTAAAAATCATTAAAACATTCTAAACCTTTTCATGTTTAGTTCCCTTATTTAGGGTAGGAAATTGATTTTTATAGAAGAAAGAGTGGTGGAGGATATGTGATTAGATTTTTTGTATTGTTTTTAAGAAGCTAGTTAATTACTGAACTAGACACTACATAAGATAAAAGACCATAATCAAATTTCTAGGCATGCATCTAAATTACAGCCTGTGTTTATGTTCTTGGAAAAACATCTATCTACACTCTAGCTAGAAGAGCTTTCAGATCATTAATGATGTCAAATTATTTAAGGACACTTCCATAATTACCTAGGGCCCAAAGACTGACCATTCTGAAAATATTGGGCCACATTGCCTGTCTTAAATGCATGGATCCAACTGTTTGACTCTAAGGTTATCAATACCTCAAACAAAGCAGCACCATGTGATCTTGGAAAAGCAAGGATTTTCTCTAGAAGGGATGTTATCTCCCCTGCAGCAGCAGTAATGTCTTAAACTACATGTTCTTTCCTACCAAGTAACCTAAAAGAACACAAGATGAAAAAGCCATATCAATCTGCTATTAATTTGAATTACATTGCATGGTTTCCAAATTCCAGACTTCTAATGATGAATCTGCATTATGTGGGGAATAGGGGGAAAGAAGAACTTGTGTCAGTAGCTAGGTATAAGGAATTGTGAAGTTGAGGCCATAAAGGGAACCACTCCACTGGGTGTTCTTTCCTAAGATGAACCGAGGCACTGTTGCATATCTGTCCTCAAAGCAAGCGTACAAATATAAAATGAACCTCTTCATTCCTCTCTGACTAGGTCAATTAATTGCACCGGTTGATTGTTAAAATGAGTGTTTAAGTGACTTCTCTTTCAAATTTTGTAATGCAAGAGTAACACAAAGTAATTTAATTTGATTACCTGCTGTATTAATTGGTGGTTTGATCATTTGAATGCATTGATTTATTGATTCAATTTTAGTTGTGACTTTGATTGTCACAGTTATGATCATCACCCTGTGCCACTTTTAATTAGCTCTCTGAAGCTGTAGTATATCAGATTGATAATGTGTATGTTTAGTTTTATTAGAAGGATGAGCAAGCAAATATAAAAACCATAAAAAATCCACAAGTTTGTATTTCCTCCACCAAATTGCCACATGGGTCATGTACTCAAGGGCAAAGACAATATTAATGTACTTGCAAACTACTTGGCTCACCTTTGAAGTTAATATTGTCAATCATATTTGACTCAGTCAACAGAAATGAGGGTGGAATATGCTTCTTTAAAGATTAGACAATGTAGATGAAATAATAGATATCTACATATTTCACACTGTTTTCCTTGGACTATTTTAAAGAAGCCTGGGTTTGAATCAAAATTACTTTTTTTAATAAAATTTCCATTGTAATCAGAACAATTTTCTTTTTTCTGAGAAAGTGGAAACTAAAATGGAGACAACTTTGGATAAAAACTCTGAAATCTTGCTAAAACTTTGAGTTTGCAAACATGAAATGTTTTTATCAAAAAGATTTGCAAATCAGCATTTTGAGAACTTGGGTTTCTCTCAAAAAATAACTCACTGTAATCACTGATCTAATGAATATCAGGAAAAAGAAGCTGGAATTTCAAGCCCACCCAAACACCATTTTAACCCATTAATATTGCCTTTATACTTCAGCCTCATCATTATCAACAAATATGTTACACCCCCATTGCCTCTTCATGGAGCATGGCTATGATCCTCAGGAAAGAGTCTAAGTTCATTCCAATTATTACCAGCAACAAAAGAAACTTTCTAACTAGGAAATGCCTGTTTCCACTCAAATTTCACAAATGTGAGTAATCTCCTGGCTTTAGGTGCCAAAGGTGAGTCTGGGGAGGACCTACTCTGTAGTTTTTCTGAGACATAGGAGTCATGCAAGGAACAGGACCAAGACTGCATGGTGTCTGCTGGGTTTGCCCCCAGGTCTCTTACAAAAGCATTCCAAGCACGAGCCTAGTAGACATCTTCCACAGGACAAGAAAAATACTTTCTTTTTTTTTTTTTTTTTACATATTTAAATATTTGTTTAAAACTACACAGATTCAACAGACAAAATTAAAGGTCTTATTTCAAAACATCCTCTGTCCTGGTAGCTTGAGCACTCTCATGGAAATGGGAGACCTCAATTTTAAAATTTAACCAGGGTTATAAATCCTGAATCCAGGTCTCCAGCCCATAAAATGAGACCTTTGTTGGGAAGGAATGAGTGCTTTATTACCACTATGTACCTCACTAGCATCCTAACTTCAGTACATTCATAGCACAAATATTACAGCAGGCAGCACAAAAAATAGAGCAGGTAGGACTGGGAGAAGCATACTCACCTTGTGTTTTCCATGAAGCTTGAATTTGAAATAGGTGCCAAGCAACTTAACCATCAAGACCTGGGTGCTTTTGCACAAATAGATAGCTCAACAAATAGATACCAGTATCTAATGAACTTCACTGATTGAAATGTCACTATACAGAAAGTGTCCTGGATAGGTGGGGTTTGTGACATTTGTGTGGGGTTGGGTATCTAAAATGGCAGGTAGCTGCCCACATAGCCCAAGGGACAGCCCTGCGGCACGATGGTGAAAGCCCCCACGGCCAACACTAGCGCTTTTCTGTGGGGCAGATATGACACAAGTAAAGACACTTACTTCTTATTTGCAACCTCACAGAGGCCTGACCGTCTTGGGAGCTGGGCACCTTGTCCTCTCCTTGTGCTATCCCCATGGCAGCTGAGATGTGCAGGGACCAGGAATGCTCCAAGCACCCAGCATGTTACCAGGGAGCAGTTCGTGGTTGGCCACCTCCCGGTGCACTCCCAGCCCTGCAAGGGATTGTGAGGAAGCATCTGAGGATGTGTTTCTTCTGTTTTTCACATCACTGAAATATTTGTCAGCTGCAAATGGTGATGGGCCAGGGTCAAGTTCTAACAGGCACCTCAAGATTTATCACTTGTCAAAATACAAGAGCACTGTTATTTATTCAAAGAACCCTGACATTTTGCCTAGTAGTTAAATAAGAAACACTGCATCATTACAGATCATTATGTTGTAGTTTTGGTTTACAACTTTTGGCTGGATTTCAGGCTGAAGATGAAAGGAAAACATTGTTTCTGAAGATGTTAGCAAGGCTATTGAGCTATTTCTCCTTTCTTTCCATTCATTTATATTATTGCATTATGCAATGTTAAAGCACCAATTAACTCACGGAAAACATTGCAGGTTCTCATGATTATTAATCTCTGCTTTTCAAAGAGCTAACTGAATTACTGTTGTGTAAACCCAGAGCATTATTCATGAGGCTGTGGCTGAAACAGCATTTCTTTCAATATCTTCAACAAGATCAACCATATCTGTAATGAACAAGAGTAAATGGGAAATAAATCCAACAGAGGATTTTGATATTAAATTCGAAAAGACTACAGTCTATCAGTCTGGGCAAGAGAATTGCATAAAAAAGAGAAAAATAATTTTGAATTATGCATGCTGAAAACACAGAAGGAAATGTATCCCGGTTGCATGAAAACATTAGGAATACTGTGATTATCAACTTGATTGTATAAACCTCACAAATATCATTAAGTACACCTTTCCTACACACTTTGTAGCATATCATGTCAGGTAAATGTAAGTGATTATTATGACTGCATGTTAAAAAAAAACAAACAACAACTTTAAGTTTCCAGGAACCATTGCTTTATATCCTTGAATAAAATCTCACTGATTTTATTATTATTTTCCCTTGGGTCCTCCAGTATATTTAGAACAGTATGCAATAAATCTGAGACTGAAAATGAAAAGAAAAATAATTTCTCTCATTTTAAGAGACAAATTTAGGTATATTTTTTACATTATGTTGTTTCTATTAAGCCAGTCTCTGCTGGGAGATGATTCAATTCATTATTTAATCTGAAAATCTACTTTTTGCTTAAATTCCTTTCCATAGCAAAAGTGAATTTGCCTCCATGGTGACATTTCTGCAGCATATTCACCATACCATAACACTAGACTAACTCACTGCCATTAGAACCCACCAGTACACACACAGGCTATGAGGATCAGTGGCATTCAGTGCTACTTTTCCACCCCACATACACATGGAAGTAACTCCTTGCCCCTGCTGTTGGACTTCCATATGAAAGCTGGGGAGGGGGCAGGTACCCCTGCAGGGCTGCAGGAGAGGTTTCTCTTCCCCTCACTCAGGCAGACAGGTCCTCCTTCTGGAGACCTCCAACTGCACATAGCCTGTCTGGGATTTTTCTGTGCTTCCGTGAGGACTTTACCACTAAGCACCTATAGGACTACAGGCAGAAATTAGCACCCACGTAAAGAAAACTTCATCATATCCTTCAGTTTGTTAAGTGCCTTTAACTACCACACTCACATTAGTCAACAGCAGCTGGCTATTCTACGCTCCACTCAAAAGAAGCTATTTTTATTCACCTGCATTAACAGCCCAATCACTTCTTTCTGTTAATCGTGTTTTGTCTGTACTGCAGCAATGCTACAGAGGCATCTGTTAGGCAGTGTGTATTTTTTTCAATGTCTATTTATTTGAAAGAGCTTGCCACCTGAGTATAAAATCAGAAATGGATACAACAAAAATTGGAGAATCCTGAGATAACAGTGAAATTATTATAACATAAGGAAGAAGAAACGCTCATGTCAAACCGGCCATAAACCTAACCAGCTAATTTGAAGACTGCAATCATATAAAATCTGCACGTGAGGGGGGACCATACCAGCAAGACTCTGCTTGCTGGTTTGTCTAGGAGGGTGTTGTTAAAACCATATTCCCATCACTTTGCAGGGGAGTAAAGTTATGCCAGTTTTCATAATTTTGAAGGAGATGAAAGAGACTCATGAAACTAACACATTTGGAAAGGACTTCAGTCAGTGTGGCTGAATCTGCACCTTTCATAGGAAAATAAATTTTGGCCCAAGTATTTAATTCAGTTTTATTGGTAAACAGTTACTCTGGCCATGGACATGAAGGCATAGGACATTCTTGCATGTCACTCAGATTTGTCAGCTAGAACACTTTAATCATTCATTCCTGCTTTGGCAAACTGCCATGGAAGGCTTATTCTCAGATATGTGCAGTGCTAATCTCACCACAGATTTTATATAAAGCAAATAATTAAATAGATGTGAAGTAAAACCAGGAGACAACATAGTTGCAGAGCTGTCAACTACTAGATTCACTCTGTGGTGTGCCCAGCTTCCTAAGCAGTGTTTGTTTTTAAATGGTCTTTGCTTCCATGCTTAGGTAGAGTATGTTACTAATATACTATTAAGAAGAGAAAGAAAAAGAAAACTCTTGTATAGGGTGGGTTGTTTTGGTTTTTTTTTCCCCAACTAATTTGTGTAATATTGCTGCATCATTTGTACCTAATTTAGTGACAAGCTTGTAAAGGGACTTTATCACATTCTGTGCCTGCAACCAATTAAGGCAAAAAGGGCCTTTGTTCAGCTAATCATCTGAGTCTTATCAAAATGATCCTTCTGGGCCCCATTTAGAAGTCTAAATACCTCTGGCAGTTGAAGTGTAGTGCATGTAAATAATTAAAATTATAAATATCGCTAAACAAATGAAATTGCTAGTGATCTGCTAGCTTGCCAATAAACTCTTGCTCAGTGAATTCACTCAGCTGAGAACAACAAAGAAGATGCTGTAATCGGACAGCATATGGCAAAGTTATGTTTAAAGTTTCCAAGTAGCGTTCTTTTTCTGATTCACATTTAAATGATATGCTATGGAGACAGAGGGTATATGACTCAGCTTGTGGTAGAAGACAGATGTTCCAGGCAACAAGAAATTAGAGGAGTATACTTCAAGCATCTGACTTTATGTTTTGCTTTGTATTTTTATGCCCCAAAAGTAATACCACAGATGTCAAATGTAGGACTTTAAGTAGTTTACTGATAGAAGTAATTTTATATTATTTAATAGAACACACCTCTTGTTTAAAATAATTCAATGAGCTTCATGAATTAAACATTCTGCAACTGCAGGGTCTCACTTCATTTTTGTTTACTTGTACTATAAGTAGTAATAATATCTTTATATGCAGTAATATATGATGTACAAATACATCCATTTATTTATGCATCAGAAATAGCCAGAGATGAGTTAAAATAAGACAGGCAAGGAAGTAAAAGCACTTTGCACAAGTATCTACGAGATTGTCATTTGGTCTGGAGTAATGGTTTACAGGTCCAAAATTTTTTTCAGCACACATTTTGGAAACTTCTCTGGATTTTGGTATTCAAAGATGTGAAAGTTCACTTCCACTTAAAATGCTTTACTTTTCAGATGCTTGAGCAGCACCTTAAATAATTCATTTATATTTCTATTTGAATGGAATTTGAATGACTTTCCAATTGCAAGTTCTTGCAAATATATGTGGTACATTATAGCCACACTTACAAGTCTGGGAATGTTGGAAACAAAATAATGAATAAAAATGAAAGTTTGCCTTTAAAATTGTAGTACGATGATTGCAACTTCTGTTACTGTGGAGACAATAATTAGTTACATTGCATCTTTTAAGCCTTGGACCAGTTTTGGTGCCATTGGTTCAGACAAAGTAATAGTTCTTGAAAACCTCTAAAAGAGCATGTGCTGGAAGAGTTGTTTATTCACCACTATTAACTGTCTATCCTAAATTATTCTGGTCAACATTCAAATGTACTTCTTTTTTTTAATGGGATTCTTCAGACAGCTGATTAGATCAGTTCTCTTGTCCCATTGCATGTCAATATGACCAGCCAATGTTATTCTTTCTCTTTGCTGCTTTTGTGCTTTCATAAGAGATTTTTTTTCTGCCTCGTTTGTTGATTTTGACAAATTTTGCTGGGAGAAGTGTAAGGGTCCAACCCAGTAAATATTTTTTGGAAGTAGAGACTACTGTAGTTATTTACATCTCTGTGTATTACAGAATTAGGTATAAAAGTTTCATCAAACTGCAATTAAAATAGAAATGCTGGAAAAAATCTAAGGTAAAGAGGTCTACAAATGTAGACTTGCAAAGGAACTTTGCAGGGCTTCTGGCATTGGTTCTGTTACAGTTATTACTGTTGTTGTTGCAATGTTATGATACATTTTTAGCTATTGATTTTTTTTTCTCCCTGTAAAGATATAATATACAAATTGTCAGGAATATGATGAGGAAAGAGCACAATATTAAAAAAAAAAAATCTTGGGAAACAGTACCTCCTTGACATTTTGTTGCAGGAGGAGGACAGTGATTTTACCTGTCATGAAATGATAACTCCAGAGGTCACATCAGATAATGAGATGTGACAGAATATAGAAGAATTCAGTATGATTTATCCATCTCATTCCTTCAGAAGCTGAACAAATCCATAGGTCAAGGTTTTCAAAGAAGGGTTACAGAGGTCCAGTTCTGAAACATATATAAGCTGAAGTAAAGGTCTAGACCTCTGTCCTAACTCCTAAATCCCACGAGGAGTTACTGAACTCAGGCAGAGTTTCCAAGTCAACCATATGCAGAACTGGAGCCTCACTGATCTGCTCTTCAAAAGACTGACCATACAGCAATTCCTACTGAAACCTATAGGGCCTGCTGAAAGCTTGGCAGTTCTGACAGTACCACTTTCTATAAGTCCAGCTACGAGTCAGGAGTTAAGCTAAAGATCTGATAGTACATTCTCAACATGCACACAGGTGTGGGAATCTGTGATTGCATTTAAAACATCTTTACAGATGTTTCAGAATTTTTCGTCCATACTGCATACAATTTTCATTTAGTGTGTTAACTCTTAAAACTAGATTCCTCTCTTCTTTCCTGCCAAACACTATTTTCATTCTCCTAATCTAAATTGAACTGTGTGATGCAGCAAAGTACATTTCCTCAATGATAACTCCAGACTTACATAATTTTCTCACATTCCAAGGTGTAATGTGAAGGATACAGCATGAAGTAATGCTGCTTTTAAAGATGGGAAAGTAAAATTAAGATAAAAATGCCATTACTTTACTTCAGGGGAAAATGTAATTGCAAGGTTTGAAACTAATTTGAATATTATTTGAGAAACTGGATGACTGTGTGCAGAGTTCTGCAGGACATGGCAAATATACTTGTTACTCCTTCCCCTTTGAAAGATGCAAAGGTAAAAGATATTAGCCTTAAAGTGGAAGGCATCTTGGGTTTTTTTTACATTATTTTTATTTCATTCTCCACCTGAGCACGGTAAGAGTAAATTTTTTTTCCCTGGAAAAAGACTTACTTTAAATAAAGCTTCATATGAAAAGGAAGCTTTAATAAAGATGTTTGAGACATAAATTAACAAGAACTGAAGTAGTCGATGGATAGAAAGCTTCAAGAGCCATGGTTCAGCTACTGACCTATCTGTTCACATGATAAATCCTTATTAGGCTGTCATCACTGTAGCCTCTGAAAAAATCAAAACTGTAATATGCTTACCCTCTGTACATCTCAGTTAAAGATGGAGGTAGTTTCTCCATATTAAGCAAGTAAGGAACTGAGTTATGGAGAGGTTAAAATGACCTTCCTAAGGTCACACAGGGCATCTGAAGGGACTTTCTCACTGCTCTTCTGTTTTTTTCTCTTTAGGCTACAGTCTTTTGGGGTTAGTGACTGTTTTTTTCTAAATCATATATATGGTCTAACATAATGTGACCTTGTGCAAGTCTGCACTAAGTGCCGGTCTGCTCGGTGTTAACACGGTGAAATCCTAAATAATGTAATTCATCAGAAAATGAGAGATAAAAAAGAACTGTAGAGGAAAATTAGGAGTCTTAATTTAATTTTAAATGTTTCACCTTTTAATTACTCAAGAGAAAAATCAATTTAGACAATTCCATGCTTCATTTGCTTTGGAACATGTAATTTTAAATGTTTGGTTTTGTACATTGTCTCACTTTTTGTACTACTTTTACTGGAAAAGTATAGAATAGAAGTTAGAAAGAATATGACAATTACTTAAACTTATTTTACATTGATTGAAACTTTTTCACAGAAAAAGAAAGAAAAAATGTAAGTGAAATCTATTTTTCTCCCTAGCTTTTACAAGTTTCCCAGGGTTTCTAGTGGGAAGAATAAAGAAAACAAAAATTTGAAAATATTAGAAATAAAATTATCCCATTATTTTTAGAAACACACATTTTCAGAATTCCTTCATCAGATATGAAAAAAGAAACATTGTGAGAATTAATATTTTTTAGTAATTTTTTGTTTCAATCAAACTTAGTGTTTCTCCTTGCATTTCTTGAAGCAAATCTCAGCAGCATTTGATAATACTGATGATAATGAAAGCTGTCTCATGTTAATTGTCTGGCCCTGGGCTATAGTTTCATGATACAAATTATTCAGAGAAAACATTAGCTTAAAGTATTTCAGTCTCCCTTTGTCTCCTGCCACTTCTTCCCACCTCTCAGTCAGTTTCACCCACTCCCTTTACTGTGCCAGAAAATTTTTGTAAGGTCACACTGCACAGCAGATTCTGGACCGGAGGCACACAAAGAGGGTAGAATACTACAAGCCTGAGACCAAGGGAGACCCTTTGTGCTGTGAAACCAAGACATAAGTAATTGTTAAATAAGTTATTGCAAGTAATAATTCATCTTTTTTGTCCACCCAAATAGCATTTGCCCCGACACTAGGCATCTGAAGTTTGGGCTACTCTCCTAGGCTCACTCTATAAGCACTGGAAAGAAACAGTCACTTCTTGAGGACAGTATGTCTCATTCTAAATCCACTGTCTTAGGATAGATTAGTAACTCTTTCAAGACTCATATTTCTCTTTTAAAAAATTAATTTATAATTAATTGTTCAAAGTAGGTGAGATCATTTCCATCTACCACATCATCCTTAAATTTAAGGTTTTAATGGATACATATAACCATACATATGTAAAGTATATGTATAATCTCAAATGTGTAGACAATTAAAAAAGAAAATGAAAGAATACCCAGTCCCTGGCTTAGCAATATCCTGCTAAGGAGGCGACATATAGATAAGAGAAAGAGGAAATAAAATTAACTGAGTAGTAAAACCAAATATATCTTTCATGTCAGTGATCCAGGTTCTTCTGAGCTGAAATTTACTTCACATGTTTAAATACTGAGTGTTTGGAGTCTATACATTTGAAATGCAGGCCATTACCCCAGTCAATCACCCCGTCCCTATACTGCAGATCCTGACTTGCAGATGGTACGCACCTGCTTACATGCACCAGCTTCTATGCTGAGGAACAGAACTGCAGCAGTGTTCACAGGACACCAGATATATGGAATCAAAATATTATGATTTTTTGGAGCACATGAGATAAGACCATCGTGATATTAGACATGGTACAGATACATGAAAATACAGTTCATCCTCCCAGAGGATGATTTAAGGCTACAAGAAGTAACACGGGGAGGTTACATTCAGGCAGATAGGCTTATACGCAAGAGCAAAACTATTTTGTAATATGTAAATTGTAATATTAAACCAATGTAATTGGTTTAATGTATCAACATTGGTTCAAAACTTTGTAGGCATTGAAGTAACCACCCTTTACTCTTCCTCAAACTGATTTTTTTTTATCAACATAGGCTGAAATGGTAAGAAGAGGTGCTCAGTGCTGCACTGCCATACCTGTATGGTACCGGAGATCATGGAATCATAGAATCATAGAATAGTTTGGATTGGAAGGGATCTTCTAAGGTCATCGAGTCCAAACAGAGGCAGGCAGAGCAATAGCAAGACCTGCTTCTCCCAGGCAAGCATGCTATCCATGTGCAGTTCAAGAATTCTTTACAAAATTGTGATTCTTCCTTGTGCCCAAACAGAACAGCTGCTTTATGCTTCCTGGGGACAATCAGTACAGTGAACATCTGGTGCATAGAGATAAATGTACATGTACGCCATCTAACTTGTTCCTTTGTTCAAAAGTGGATAACAACAATATGAGCTCAGTGTTTCTTGATAAACTTGCTCAAAGCAGTGATTAATGAGAAAATATCCTGAGTTCTGCTAAATATTCATAATTCTCAGTAAGTCAAAGCTGGCTCTGAGAATACCAGGGCATACCTTTAAGGGTATTTTAATGAGTATTTTGATTCCCTAACAACATTGTCATAAAGACTCCTTATGCCACTCCGCACTCTTACTCTTTATAATAAAATCTATTTAAATTTACTGAATACTAGCCCATTATTTAGTCACAATAAAAATTATACTCTAACATTCTCCTTCTACTTAGAACAGCAAGGAAACTGAATACTTGTCTTCTAAGATATATTTGTACACAGAAATTAATTCATTTATCTGTAAATGCAAACAAATTATTCTGCCGACCTGATCTATGGAAAGGAGAGGCAGAAAAAAATAAAAAAAGAAGTGGTCCCAGATTTCAAACACCTTTGAATTCCAAAATGTTTCAATAAACATAATGTAAAAGCACATGCCATCTGCAAAATTCATATTGTCCTGTAGATTAATTGATAGAGAGAGTGGATAGTTGGTTCCAGACCATGTGTGAATGGGTGGCAGATTTTGTTCTCTACAATATATTTAACAATACCCACACCAATTTTACATCGTGATCATGCCAGCACATGGCACATGTGATTCGAGACAGCCAGCATGGCTTCACCAAGGGCAAGTCCTGCCTGACCAACCTAGTGGCCTTCTATGATGGAGTGACTATATCAGTGGACAAGGGAAGAGCTACAGATGTCGTCTATCTGGACCTCTGTAAGGCCTTTGACACGGTCCCCCACAACATCTTTTTCTCTAAATTGGAGAGATATGGATTTGATGGGTGGACTGTCTGGTGGGTGAGGAATTGGTTGGATGGACGAATCCAGAGAGTAGTGGTCAATGCCTCAATGTCCAGATGAAGATCAGTGACAAATGGTGTCCCTCAGGGGTCTGTATTGGGACCGGTACTGTTTAATATCTTCATCAATGACATGACAGTGGGAACAAGTGCACCCTCAGCAAGATTGCAGATGACACCAAGCTGAGTGGTGTGGTTGACACACCTGAGGGACAGGATGCCGTCCAGAGGGACCTGGACAAGCTTGCGAAGTGGGCCTGTGTGAACCTCATGAGGTTCAACAAGGCCAAGTGCAGAGTCTTGCACCTGGGTTGGGGCAGCTCCCGGTATCAATACAGGCTGGGGGATGAAAGGATTGAGAGCAGCCCTGCTGAGAAGGACTTTGGGGTACTGGTGGATGAAAAGCTGGACATGAGCCGGCAATGTGCGCTCGCAGCCCGGAAGGCCAACCATATCCTGGGCTGCATCAAAAGCCCATGTGTTGCAGGGCAGCGTGGCCAGCAGGTCAAGGGAGGTCAAGGGAGG
This sequence comes from Pelecanoides urinatrix, assembly GCA_013400755.1. Classification (NCBI taxonomy): domain Eukaryota; kingdom Metazoa; phylum Chordata; class Aves; order Procellariiformes; family Procellariidae; genus Pelecanoides; species Pelecanoides urinatrix. Next base: position 76,924 of record VZTQ01013192.1, on the reverse strand, counting down.
TGATTCTGCCCCTCTGCTCTGCTCTGGTGAGACCCCACCTGGAGTCCTGTGTCCAGCTCTGGACCCCTCAGCACAAGAAAGACATGGACCTGTTGGAGCGGGTCCAGAGGAGGGCCACAAAAATGATCAGCGGGGTGGAACGCCTCTACTACGGAAAAAGGCTGAGAGAGTTAGGGCTATTCAGCCTGGAGAAGAGAAGGCTTCAGGGAGACCTTGTTGCAGCCTATCAGTACTTAAAGGGGGCTTATAAGAAAGAGGGCGGCAAACTTTTGTGCAGGGCCTGTTGCGACAGGACAAGGGGGAAAGATTTTAAACTAAAAGAGGGCAGATTCAGACTAGATATAAGGAAGAAGTTTTTTACAATGAGGGTGGTGAAACACTGGCACAGGTTGCCCAGAGAGGTGGTAGATGCCGCATCCCTGGAAACATTCAAGGTCAGGTTGGACCTGAGCAACCTGATCTAGTTGAAGATGTCCCTGCCTGTGGCAGGGGTTTGGGCTAGATGATCTTTAAAGATCCCTTCCAATCCAAATTTTTCCATGTTTCTATGATTATGAGTAGAAGATTTAAAAACATTTAAAGCATTTAACCAACTTAATTCCAGCAACTGTCCATTATTTAAATGCTGTTTTGCAAAGAAAAAAATGTAGCTTCGATTGTTCACAGCCTGTCAGCCTTTCAAATTTCTTCAGGAACAAATCCTTTTTTATCAGAAAAATGGCAACTTTTCCATTGGCCTGCATAGAGAACTGTTGAACAAGCTCAGGCACTGAAGATGCAAAAGGAGATGTTGATAATGCTGTGGGAACTCTTAGCAAAAAGGTTTTTCTTCATAAGCTGACTGCACTGCTGTCCTCTAACTACTCTGAAACTTCAACATATTGCCAAATTCTTTCATCAGAAACCTAACTACGTCCCCAGTTTTTCCTTCAGCTGTTTTGGTCTAATAACACTTGTTTGACATTTCCAGGTGTTTGTCCTGAACTATGTAACAATGCTATGGCAGGGTGAAACTTCTGAACTGCGTCTCTTCCAATATCCTGCTAGGAGAAAACATGAGTGCCCCAGCAAGTGCTATTTATTGTAGCATTTCAGACACAAATGAAATAGAGCACAACTTAAACTGTTAGTGGGGAGGTAACATATGGTTATTTAGACTAAAAATCAAAAGAATCTTCCCTACTTTTTTGTCATTCAGAATATCAGATTTTTAAAGAGATTCTTAAAAATGGAGGATGGTGGAATGGATAGTTTGGAAACTAAACTAATGTGAAGATCATACATATAGAACAAAAGGATTTAAGACATTAGTTTTCCCATTATGTCCTCCCTTTAAGTGTGAAAAACTATGTTTATTCTATTTGTTCTAAAATTATGCTTACACTTATTTCCATGTTTATGGGTTTTTTTCTTTCTTCCTACTTACTGTAACTACTTCCATTTCCTTACTTTTTCTCACGTGTTTTCCACAAACAGCAAAAAAGCATCATTAATAAATACCAATCCAGTTTCTCCTGGCATCCTTCTGCTCCTTTCACTTGTGGTAAAACAAACTTAAAGGAGCCCTTTTTGCAGTTCATACATCTGCATTTTCTTCTGACAAATACTTAAAATATGTTTTTAAGCTTTAATTCCAGTTTATACAAACAGTTTTACCTTTTAAACTTCCATTAGAATTTCTGTGCCTTAAATCTTTAGTGTTAATTAACATTTTTCTAAACCTGAGTATTTGTGTCTGCAAGGATCAACCAGGTTGACACACAGAGCATCAACTAGCATTTCTAATACCTGCACAGGTCATTAAACATCCTATTTAACCCCTAACGACAATGATTTATGTGCGTGATCTTCTTTCTCATTATCCTTGTCCATCACCATAAACTGTTCTGTCTTACTAGAGAACTGCCTGCTTCAGTAAAATTTTCTTATATAAAACTAAACAGAATTCAATTTATCATACTATTTAAAAAGAGGATTTGGGCATGCAGAGAGATATAATTTTTCCAATGAAAAATAAGGGCAATCAAAGGCATGATGATGGGCTGTCCTCCTGCTATCTTTTGCTAGGGGCAAAACTGGTCTTCTGCTAAGGCAACATGGTCTTCAACAACCAGCAACATGGAAGATCTAACATTTCCTTGTAAGTTTAGAAGGGTTGTTTGTGCTTGTTTCTCATTTTTCTTTAAAATTTAAGTCAGAAATTAGAGTCTGCTATTTAAAAAAATAATCTAAATGAGAGCCCTCATTTTTTATTTAAATGAGAATCCTGCTCTGGTGGATGTGTATCAGCAAAATGGAGGGCCTTTTGTACTGACAACAACTAGATGAAAATACAGAGGTATGATTACTGATGTTTTTATGCTTCAGGTTTGTTAAACGCTGCATTACAGCCCGGCGTTAGTAGCCATGCTGCCTGGTAGCTTTGTCTACGTTAAGCTAAAGTTATTGTTAAACATAGTGATTTTTAACCCCCCTGGCACTTTGAAGTGTGTGTTAGTACCCTGACATGCATCCTCTTTTGAAATCTGTGTGGGATCTCTCTCTGCCTGCTGTGCTTAATTCAAAATCCAATGCTATCATTAGGGAAAGAGAGCTGTTTCCTCCTTTGTCTATGATGTGCTCTATTTCACACCAATTTCACCAAAAACCTTCCACAGTTCTTGCTGTAAATCGATCCTGTGTAGGCCTGCCTGACCTTCAGACACTACAAAGTGATATTTTTTAAAAGTTTAAAACCTTGTGCTATGACAGATCTAAATAGCCAGGGACACATTTGGTCCTGTTGTAATTCCATTGAAACTATTTCATTTACAAAAGAAATGAGTTTTTACAGAAGCAGTGCATTTTTCTAGCAGTTAGTACATCCCTGCTCACTCCAGTATTGTGCAGAGTGCAATCTGCTTTTATTTGTTTCACTGGAAAGAGAGAAGGGAATGGAAAAGAGTAACTCCAGGTCTCACCTGATGGTTGCTGCATAGGCAAAAACACCTTGAGAGTTGCTAAGTTGGCAGACTTGGAAGCTTTGCTGGATCTTCATGGACCTCACAGCTGTATGCAGCCTGCACTGAGTTATATCCTGGAATCCGTCTTGCTCTTCAATTTATCTTGTTCTTCAATTTATATTTTCATTATTTTAGTGCAATCATCTGTTTATAATACCTGCTCCTACAGGAAATATTTTTCATATCCTTTTCCTAATACATTCCTTCTTTAGACTTCTAGTTTTAAAAGCTGTTATTTGGTACTGCTGTTCATCAGTTTTTGTTAATAGAGACAAAATAAAGTTTGCTTGGCCACTTCCCACCTGTCTTTGATGAACACTATAACTAGGTATGTTTCTGTATTTCAACTCCAAATTTGGAGATTTCCAAACTTAAATACGGGGTTTGGGCTTTACCTGTTATTAGGAGAAAGGTATTTTTTATGATAACACAACTATTATCAAGTAGTGATTTTGCACAAATTTTTTTAAAATTCCTTGTTCTCAGAAATTAAAGACCCTGTTAGGCAAAAGCAGAGTAAGGAAAGGGCTGAACAGAAAAAAGTTTTCTTGAACGTCCCAGCACAGTAGCTTCTACAGCTCTGCTTCATGGGACACAAGCTGGTTTTGTAATGCTAGAAAGGAGTGACTTTATTAGTGTCCTCCAAATACCTCCTGTGAGCACTGCATTCCTGGGAGAAAAGAGAAGATGCATCCTGCAAGGCACTCTAAGAAAACCTTACACTGTCTGCCTAAAAAGGAAGAACTCTTTTTCTCTGACTCCAGAATGTTTCTGTGTGAGGAAACATGATTAACAAAGCTCTGAATAATAATGATGATGATAATAATAATAATAATAACAACAACAAAAACAACAACAAAAATTATTCCACACAAAAATGGGGTCTGAAAATACATCATATGTAAGAACAGATTCTGAATCAGTTATAAATACACTGTAAAAATAAAACCCTGTAGTTTCTTCCCATGGCTCTGCAGTGAGTTTCATGGGATACAGTCAGACAAACAGCATTAACTTCATTGGTCTGCTGGGCTAGGAACATCAATATTGACCTAACTCTGCAGTTCTGATTAGAGAGGATTTCAGTGGGAGCTTTCCTGGAATTACAATACTGGAGTCGTGCCCACTGTCTCTGCAAAGTCAAAATTACCGATTACTAAACATGTCTGTTCACATATCAATGGATGCGTGCAATATTTGCTTTTATATTTGCTTTGAGAATCTCACAGTAACACAGATGGTACAATTAGGTGGTTGGCTTTGATAAGTTGCACCTGCTTTTATGGCCTCAGAACAATGTCTCTGGCCATTTTATTTCTTGTAACATCTTTTTTCAACTGGTGGAAAAGTATTTCTTCTTGTTTGCATTGCAGTACTTCTATGGCAGCAAAGTATGTCTTTACAGGAATATAGAGCCACTTGTTTATTTACTGGTGCTAATGGGACCATACAACTTTTACCGTCAGTTGGAAAATGATGCAACAGTGTGATGTGTGAAACAAAATTGCATTTTGCACACAAACGCTTTTTCTCAGTGAACTTAAAGGAAGTCTGCAATGACATGTGTTCTGGCTAGTAATGGCAATCTACCTTTTTAAATTTAAATACAATATGTGTTTTTAAAAGGAGTTAAGGAAAAAAATTATAAAATGTGCTAAGTGTTGTGGCTAAATAAAAGCTCTGATTTCCAGGTGAAGCCCTTTGATTTATTCCCCTACACTACAGGGATTTTTTGACTGCCTTCTGCCATCAGCTAGGAAAAAGGAGCTTGTTATTTTCACAGTGGCACTCCAACTTTCCCAGACCTCTGGAATGAGTGATTCAGAGGTTAAGGGACACAGCAGGACTCAACAGGAATTTGGAAAAGACTGAGAAGTAGGTAAGGCCATAGCTTAAACCAAAGAGCAAGGATAAGTCTGTCTAGGCTTGAGAAGACTTAGCAATTCTGATCACTAACAGAAACTTTGTCAGCCCTGGATAACCTGGGAATGAGCCCTTGATCCAGGGAAAACCCTCACACTTGGTGCAACTACTGGAAGTAAATGTCTTTAAGGAGATTGTGCTCAAATTTCCTCCCCTTTAGATCGCTAATAACTAATCAGAAACTTTTCCTTAGTGTTGTGTCTTTTTCCCAAATCAGACAATTTTCCTGTGTCAATCAAAAGACTTTTCTAATCACATCTCAGCCCTCTACAAAATTCTGGGAAATATTCATTGTAGTCTATTAAAATATAAAATGTAAATTAACATTAAAATACCAATCAGAAGAATCATATATGTTTTTAATACCCTTTGCACAAAACAGAGTAAATTTAGCAATTAGTTAAATTTAGCTGATTTTTTTTTTCTTTTAAGACTGATTTAATAACAAAGATCCCTCTTTCAACATGATTCCTTTGTCAATCAACCTATTTAAAAGTTAAGAGGGAGAATCTCAATGAAATCATATAGCCTACTGCCTTTCCAACTTTTCCTCCAGTTCTTCAAATGAAAATATTATTTCAGAAGTTTTTACGTTGCTTGAAAATTGTACGGAACACACAGAGTCACCTGATTTCCATTTCACAGATAAACCACAGACAGCATGTGTTCAGATTCGTACCCTAGTGTTTGATAGATGTGTTTCACTTCCCTCTAACATGTGCAACTTTGGTAGTTGTAGCAGTGGATAATAGGGAAACATAATTTGTTTAAAATGCAGAAAAAAGGAAGTGTCTTATGTCCAACTGGTAGCAAAATTGGACATGCAGCACATGAAAATCCATGTTCTTCCTTTTTCTTTTACACCTGCCTCCACAAACACGTGAACAGATCAGCAGCTAATCTCCCTGTTCTTTCTCAGCTAAGCGTTCCTTCAAGACCAACTGTATGCTTTCTTGTAGTTTACTTTGCATCTTAATACCTTTACTTTTCATAGGAGAATTGCTTCTCAGAATCAATATCTACAAAACACACTGCACACGCAAGTCCAAATCCAAAGCAAATGAAATATATATCAAGTTACAGACTCAAATGTAAAGACACAAGGGAAGAGTATTCAGGCCTCACCTCTTAAATGCAAAATTCTGTAAAACATCTATTTAAAAATATGTTCTCTCTGTGTGTGTGTGTGTGTGTGTATGAGATATACATGTATGATACCTTCATATTGTATCATATAATTTCTTCATTCTTTAAGAATGATGAAACAGTTAGCATGGTCATAGTGCAGTAACGTAGACACGAGCAGATAGTATTTTTCCCCACAATGTGAACTGCAGATGTATTTACTTTTCAAAATACAAAAGATTCAATTTTTAAAAATAGCCAAGAAACTTGGAGGAGGTATAAATGGTCACGCATGTCAGAAATAAATGTGTCCAATATGTTATTGGACATGCATATGACCAATACACTCCCCCTCCTCAACGGGACAGGGGGAGGAAGTAAGATGAAAAAGCTCTTGGGGAAGGTAAAGACAGGGAGATCACAAACCAGCCCCCCTGCTACCAACACCTTGACACCTACACCCAGTACAGTACGTGAGTGTATAACAGTGTCTGTGATGGCACAGCCAAACCCGTCTGAGAGAGCCTTTGCCCCAAACTGGTAATGCTAAGGAGGAACCCCAGGACAATCATTAATCAGATTAAACAGTAACCATGAAATTAGAAAGAGACTATTAAAACTGCCTGAAAAGCAATGTAAAAGAAACGGAAATTTGTAGAAGGTGTTGGGAGAGACCTTGGAGCTGGACAAGGATTGGTGACCCTGTTTGGGCACTGCCAGGCATCACCCCATGGCATCCCCATTCCTGCCTGGGCCAGGCCCAGCAGCTCCCCGTGGGGTGCAGGAGCATCCTGTACCCAGCCAGTGACCCACAGCACAGGGTCGGTGTGGGAGCACCCCTCCTCAGGATGCACATAGGACCGGGTGGGGCACCTGTCCGTGGCCCCAAGGGACCACCTGGGGCACCTGCACCCACACTGAGGGGAGGGAGGGGTACCTGAGCTGCCGGAGGGTGCAAGGCTACATGTAAGTATGGCAGGGTGCATTAGTTCCAAAAGGGTTTTTGGAAATCTGTAGGGCTATATTAACATTTTTCAAGCATCTGGGATTGTGGTTTATCTGTTGTGTCCCCAGTATTGATCCTGAATGTATAGTTCACTGATTGCCAGTTAACCGTGTCATTAATAAATCAATAAACCACTTTGATCTTGATTTGATTTAAACCACATGAGTTGAGTAGTTTTTCCCTGTGACACATATGATCTATTGCTACACTTATTCAAAGGCCTGAGACTCACAGAGGAGGATACAGGACCATGTTTACATCCATAAATAAGTAAAGGCTCTTAGCTCAAATAGTTCAACAGTGGCATGGTTAAAAACAGTGGAAAACGGGGTACATAAAGCCCTAGAAAACAGAACCTCTCGTTATAACAGCACTGCTAGGGAGAGAAATTTGAGAAAATTATACAGTGTGTTTTGCAAACAGCAAAACTCCATATGCTTAGTAGTTACTATTTTTTCAATGTATTTAAATACCACATTTTCCTGCTATTCACTGTCAATTTATAAAGCTAAAAAGTTTGTGAATATTTCGGCTTCTGCAAGGACAGAATGGGTTTCAGTTACTAGTTTTGAATGTTGGTACTTTGTTGCCAAGTGTGATTTCAAACACTCACGGACAAGTTTTGTTATCAAATGCAACAAGGATATACAATGGTAACAATCATGTAGAATAGACAGGTTAAACTGAAGAGAGGGTATTACAGCAAAATCTTCAGTTTACTCTAGGGACAAACCACTCCTACAACAGGGCACAGAGTCAGCCCAACGTAGACATTAGTTAGAAGGAAAATCTGAACTCAGAAATCAAATCTATAACAAAAATTGTCTGAATATTTATCAGGTAGAAGAATCAAAGAGCCAAGAAAGATAACTGAATTTTAGAAAATTAAATACTAAAAAGGATCAAAAAATATATGGGAAACTTCTGCCTTGAATCATTCCTAATAGAACAAATTTCATGTGAACAGATTTTCCCAGTGCTGCCAGAACACAGAAATAGAGAGATCCTTACTGACATCCCAGTTCCTAAATAGAGATTGTGGGGCAATTTGGTAGTTAATAGATAATCAGACCTCATCTCTTAAAACTCTTTCTATTTTACAGTAGACTTTAAGAGGAATGCTTGAAGGAAGAACAAAACATTTTCTGTGATTACTTCATCATACTAAAAAATGAAACCGGAAATGAGACTGTCTGTGCAACCCAGTTAATATTTTAAATCTCTAGAGACCAGAAACAAACATGAATTAGTTTTGCTTCTTCTGTATGTATCTGTTGGTAATTGCAACCCAGAGTATTCTACATGAATATAAGAATATAAGGAATTTGAATTTAGAAATAATTTAATTTCATAAAGTTGGTCTTTAATAAATGCAAAAGAAATATTCAACTCGAGAATTTTTTAAAGTATTAACATACAACCTTTCTACCAAATAATTAATAAAAATACTTGCTTTTATTTTGGACACAATTTGGTTTTGACAGTCAGTCATAGGAAAATAAATGTATCTGTAATTAGGTTTAGTTCTGTTGCTCTTCATCCCTGGATAAAAGACCTATTCATTGCCTGATGTGCTGAAAATCTCAGTTATACATGTCATCCATCCTTACAATCTAAAATATGATAATTAATTAATTAGTGACAGAGCCAAGATCAAAAGATTTGGCATTCTAGTCACATTCAGATGAGAAAAGATTTGGGTGTTTAATTGTACTTTAGCTTAAAAATCCAAACAGCTGGAAAATGCACACTGGAGAAAAAAATATCCTATAAAGGGGTTTCTGCAGGCAATTTTAGTATTTCTAGTTAATGCCTGGGCTAAATAACCAGTTTTGTTGGATTTTGACATCTGAATTCTACAATACTATATCCTACAGAGTAAGGATTGTAAAATTGTTAACATATACATATGAGATATATTCATAGTTTCCCCCTCTAGCCAGCCATCTGAGATTTGTATCCAGATTAAAGTGGAAAAAAAATAAAAAGAGGAAATGGCATTTCAAGGCCAAGTTTATTGTTATTATTCAAATGCATCACAACTGTTGATGAATCCGAACATAGCCCCCATTGAAGGAAATCTGAATAACTGCCATTTTTATTAGTGCTATAAGGAACAGCCTCTGTGGCATATCAGGCACTCTGGTAAAGTCAAAATGCCACAATCTGATTCAGTGCCTTTGTAGCAAAAGAAAGGTGAAAATAAAGTATCAGAATAATAATTAAGTACTATGTCTATAAACAACCCTTTAAGTTTGGTTGGCTCTTCTGCAGAAAGCTTAAGCTAGTTTAAGCCAACTGAATCTCAACCTGTTCTTGGCTAAAAGTTCCCAATCTTTTTCTTGTGTCAGCACAAGTGCTTATGCGATCAGGCACATGGCTACATCCTACTGGTCCTACTGAAAAATAATTTTTTTCTGCATTAGTTTTTAGCAGAATGTACTGTCTGAGTTGGCTAACTGCAAAGCCATGCAAGTGATGCTGGCAGAAGTGCACAGCAGGAACACACCATGGAGACCGGGCTGAGAAAAGCCCATTGGGAAATCCCTACTTGAGACCAGCTAGAACCAGCTCTGCTCTTTAAATCCTCTCTTTTCTGAACTATGTAGGCCATCACATCATCCATATCACTTAGCTCCTGTGATAGTGTGATAAATAATATGGACAACTCTGATAATGTATTATGCTCTGTCATTCTCTGCATGAGAACAGAACAGTGTGTGCAATATAAAATTAGGTCTGGGAGGGCAGAGTTTTTCTTTGTGTTGTAAGAAGAGTTGCTTTTGGAAACGGTTGTTGAAGAGGATTCCAACACAGCTTAGATTAGGACTGACTTTGTTAAAAAAGAAACTTTGCAACACGTTGAAATTTTATATTTTTATTTTTCCGGTGTCACTGACACATGCATCTGTTTATTAAAGGAGCATAAGATGGAAAAAGATCACCTTAATTCTCTGATTCAGTTCCTTGCCATTTCAGACAACTATGCTACAGAATCACTTTCAAAGTTTATCAAGATCAAATTCATCAAGAATTTTTTTTATGTTTCTTGTCCCCAGCACTCCTATGAGGAGAGTTTTGATCCAGCTTTCAGTGTTAACTAGTAATAGACAAAACATCACACAGTTCTCAAATATTGTTTTTAAACACCACACCAAGAAGGAATCCTCCAGTTTCCTCCTCCAAATTACAGACGAGCCTCTCTAATGCTGCCAGTCTTCTTCCCTACAGGTTCTGTAGTTAAAAATGGCTCTTCTGTGTTTCTCTTTCTTCAGCAAGCTACATTTCTGTCTGAATTCCCTCAAGTTCTTCCAGAATTTTTCAAATTCAGAGATTTTTCAATACATCACAACTATACTCAGTTTCTTTGATCTCCTTGGCATTTACCTCTCCTTAAACTCTAACATTTTACAAGAAACTGCCTTTACCTGGAATGCATTATCATCATCTGTGTAGTTTATTTAGATACTGATGAAAATAATTAACCTGTCACAGATAGACATAACAGCACTACTCCCTTCTCATCTCTTCCCAGCTCACCTACCAAAAACATTAAGACAGTTTAGGGTAAAGACAGGTAAGATATAAAGATAGAATTGTGCCAGAAAATCAAACTGGATTTTATGAAATATATAATGCTCATAATGCATACTGACTTTATTGTGCCATCAAATAAGAATATGACATTGGGATATCACCAGGATGTTCAACAAAGATTTTGCAAATGAGAGTTTTAGAAGCACTTTTCAAAGAAATCTTTTCTTAACTTTCTCAAAATTTTGGACATTAGGAGAAATTTATTTACTGAAAGAGTGGTCAGGCCTTGGAACAGGCTGCCCAGGGAAGTGGTGGAGTCACCATCCCTGGAAGTATTTAAAAGAGGTGTAGATGAGGTACTTAGGGAGATGGTTTAATGGGCATGGGGGTGTTGGGTTGACAGTTGGACTCAATGATCTTAGAGGTCTTTTCCAACCTTAATGATTCTATGATTCTATGAAATCCAGATGTGCATGTCAATATCAGAAAAGTAAAGAACTGTGCAAGTGCCTTTTCTCAAAGCCAGCAGGAAGTATGGCTTAATCAAAATTGATTATAATTTTGATTATCCTTTCACTGATTATATTTCCATATCAATAGAAATAATAGTATATAATTTTCAATAATTTAAACTATTTTATAATTTAATCAATGAATCAATTATTTAAATCAAATGTATCAATTTCTTCTCTGAAACTTTTAAACTGCTTGTAAGACCCACACAAAAATGGTTACAAAAAAGGAAAACAAAAGGGAGGAAATTAATGTATGCTAGACATCACCATATGCATGCAAAATATTTGAAGTTATCTGTAATTCTACTACAAAACCCTTAATGACCAGCAAGTAGAAGAAGTTTGAAAAAAAACCTAAGCTATACAGAAGTCAACAAATCCCACTCCTTCTTGGAAGTAGCAATGTAGCAAGTAAAAGAAACATACATCAGGAAAGAAATAATTACCAAAACTATAAGTATTAGCATAATTTTAGTATAACATAAATTAATTACAAAGCAAATGCTATTGTAATATGTAATACTAATATTACATGTCACTACATTGGAGTGCAATACTCCTTGCTACTCTGTAAAGTGTGTATTTGGAAACTGGTGTCCTAGAATTACTCAGGAATAGAAAGTATAAAATATATGCATTGAAAGAGAAATAGTCTTGGTCAGAAGAAAAAGCTGACATTAATCTTCCTGAATCCTACAGCTTTCTGTTCTGTTGGCACCCAAACCAGCCACTAAGGTGAGTTTTTCTAAGGCTTTTGATTCTTTATTCATAGCACTGGCTATTGTTGGCTCACCCACAACACAGTACAGATCACATCTCACTTTGTAGCTTCTTGGAACGAAAAACATAGGGAAAGTGAAAAGAAAAAATATTTTCGTGGCATTTTAAAAGAATAAGTTGTACTTACTTTCCTCTTATTCACAGGCCATGGAACAATTTCCAGCTGAATTCTACAGTCCTGAGCTGGTCTGTATTTGCATATTCAGGAGCAGAACGTTGTATCTTTGGAATATGTCATTTTCAAAACACTTTCTCTTTGTCTTAATAAATGTGGACAGTTAATTCACTGTCCATTTTATGACAATGATGTTTGAACACTTGGAAAGCATAAATCATAACACAGATTGCCCTCAGTCCATCTTCTGCATCATGTACCTACCTCATCTTTGCTTCACCCAGGCACAACAAACTGCCAAGCTCTGAAAGTTCATTTGTTTGAATTAAAAAACTTCAATGAATCCTGACAGAACAAATAAAACAGGTCATTTCTATGAAGTGTACATTTCAGTCACCTTAAAAAAAAGACCTTCAAAACCTGTAATGCATCTTTCATACTTGTGAGGGAAACATCATACTCATGCTTCATGGGTGAAATATTGCATATTTATAATGATCCATTGAGCCATACTAAAGCATTCGGGAGTGACAGAGGTAACTGGACTATTTTTTCCCCAAGCACCTAAGAAAACAGAGCTAAAACACAGTTAGAACAAATTGTGATAATTTTAATAGGGAATTCAATACCTATGCTACGGTGATGTTATGAACACTGTGGTTTTAATTAGGGAAGTGCTAACGGCAACTTGCATATTGCATGGCTATTTAGATACCTTCATTAGTTTTTGTTTTAAGAAAAAACAGATTAAATTCCACATTAGGCTTTGGCAGTTTGTTTCATATTCTAGACATTTAACAAATGCAAATCTTTAAATCTGTGTTTACCAATATGTAAAGTATGAAAAAAAAATTGAAAGAAGATATGGTGGAAGATGAAAATACCTTTTTCTGGCACGTTTCAACACATTAACATTTTCACTTTCTGCAAAAGCCTAGACATATTCATCTTTCATGAACTACCACAGAAAAGATACATATAAGCAAACCAAAGCACTCTTTGCTGAAGATCAATCAGTTGTATGATGTTGTAAATCATTATAAATATTAAGGATAATTTGTTGGTCATAGCCTAATGAAGAAAAGTGCCCTGGAGTGCCTTTTTCAGCTGAAAACTTGAGTATTTGGAAAATAGGTTGATTTTGATTTTTGTTGTCTTGTTAATGTCTTGTCTGACATTTTTCCAGCAATGCGCAGAAGAGTATAATTTAACAAGACAAGTATAATTTAAAAAGAAACACACTTTTCATTTGGATTGCCATTATTGATCCAAATATCAGGTCTCCAGTCTGAATACATTTGGCTTTATAAGGAAAGTTATGGTATATTACATGGGTACTGGATAACTCAGTAATAAACAAGTGCTAAACAGAGTTTGCTGGAGCTGAAATAGTGCTGGCAGAGTTTTTACATATTGCTTTCAAAAACTCAATATAATGTAATTATTCTTATCACATCCACAGAAAATATACAGGTAGATTAAATGAGCAGGATTAATCTGTCCAAATGAAGATGCCTATAATGCATATGAATTGGACCTAGACCTTGTGGGATCTCTTTATAGTGAATGGAGAGAAAATAAGTACACTAGGGTACAATTCATCTAATCCTGAACCTGAAGTCTGTAACAAGTCAGATGCATCAAAATCAAGGACTAGGAACCAGGACAACTAGGTTAGTGTTAGACAACCACACTGTGTACATCTAAGGTAAGATGAGATGACTGATGTTTACTTCATACAGGAAGGAACAAGACTGACATAGTCCAGCCACATGCCTCAACTTCACTGAAGCTGATGCCCAGCAGAATTAGTTCAATGGAGAAAAGAAATTACTCAAAACAGCTCCAGCTGAATTCTGGGAGCTATTGATTCCCATAATGTTTTTTTTAAGAGAATTCAAAACTAATTTAGATCTAAATGGAAGTACAACTGAAGAAGAGAAGAGACAAAGAGATGGAAAAATATTCCTCAGCTTGAGAAAACAGCTTTGAGAAATAAAATATGCTATATGTTCAATTAATACTCTTTCCACTGCTGCTTTCTTCCACAGACACACAAGAATGTCCTCTGAGTTACACAGTTTAATAAACTGGGGCTTTATACTGATCCCCAAATCAGAAAATTGGAAAAACCTGGAAAAATGGCTGAAGGCATATTTGAACATTTATGAAAGAAAATAAATGAAAATAAAATTTCCAGTCTGTCTAATGGTAAGCCTGACAGGACATCGGCACCACTTTTCTCATTCAAATCTAATGATCAAAGTCTTTTATGTCTGGCTAGATGTGGAGAAATTAGGACCAGCAGAAAGAGTCTGTGTGTTCAGCAGGCTCACTGAGGCTTGCTAGGATCAGTAGCATCAGGTTCTGGGCTAAGCCTGTGAAGAAGCTGGATGGAAATGATACAGATAAATACTGAACTCATTCACTGAAAGGAGCATCTCCATCTCAACCACTGAGCATGGGGATGAATGTCTCTAATCTTGACAGTAGCAACTCAGTCTGCAGTTAAGACATTCATGAAATATCATTGAGAACCAAAACACAGATAAATACACACTGGCTCCTAGAAGGATGTGTTATGTCAGTAAATTGTCATGGGAAACCATTGCTCATCTCATATGAGAAGGACATGCGTTAGCAGGATAGACAAGACCTGATGTAAATTTCCTTAGGCAGAAACCCTGAATCACTGTGCTACCTTCCCAGTCTAAAGGTTAGCAACTGAAATACTTAGCACTATGCTAAATACTATGCTTTTTGGTTCAAGTGATTTCTATTGTATGTTAGAAGTTCATGTGTGCGTGTGCGTGTTTGTACACATGGTTCTTTCAAGCAAAGGATTTTGCTAAGAAAGCTGTGAAGGAATTTTACACTGGCAAACCCCCTGGAGGAATGGGAAAAAAGCATTTGTACAACATTAACATGAATTGCAATTTGTTCCATTCCTGCCTCAGGGTTCCTAGGTGTATTTTAGTGAATAAATTCACTGATAAGGTGATACATGTAGTCCCTAGGTTGAAAGCATAATGTGATATCACCAGGAACAGAACCATATTTGAGATTCAACTTTTCTGACAAACTCAATAGTCTGATTCTTGCAAATATTTAAATATGAGAGACGCTGACCTGAGAATACAAACTGGAGTGGTCATTTCTTGTTATCTTTGCTCTATCTCCCAGCTTGTCACATACAAGGAGTGAGACTGTATTTGAAAACATTTTAAAAGCATCTGTCTTTTCATGGAACAACAGAATTACAACAGAATTAAGCTCTTTCCTTTTATCAGTAAGAGACTACACTTTTACTACATAGCAGCCACATATAACTTTTTTTTTATGATCATCAGAAATAGTGATGATATCACATACAGTGTGCAGAACCTACCATGGGAAACATAGAATCATAGAATCATAAAATAATTTAGGTTGGAAAAGACCTCTAAGATCATGAAGTCCAACCATGAACCTAGCCCTGCCAAGTCCCCCACTAAACCATGTCCCTAAGCACCTCATCTACACGTCTTTTAAATACCTCCAGGGATGGTGACTCCACCCCTTCCCTGGGCAGCCTGTTCCAGTGCTTGACAACCCTTCTGGTGAAGACATTTTTCCTAATATCTAATCTAAACCGCCGCTGGCATAACTTGAGGCCATTTCCTCTTGATATCTGGGAGAAGAGACTGACACCCACCCCACTACAACCTCCCTTCAGGTAGTTGTAGAGCGCGATGAGGTCTCCCCTCAGCCTCCTCTTCTCCAGGCTAAACAACCCCAGTTCCCTCAGCCGCTCCTCATAGGACTTGTGCTCCAGGCCCTTCACCAGCTTCGTTGCCCTTCTCTGGACACGCTCCAGCACCTCAAATGAATGAACATGAAACATTTGAAAACATCTGTCTTTTCATGAAACAACAGAATTAAGCTCTCTCCTTTTGTCAGTAAGAGACCTCTTTTCTACTACATAGCAGCCGCATAAAACTTTTTTTTTAATGAAATGTTCATTCCCCCTCTTCACTGCAGAGTTTGGAAAGAGATGGAAATAGATCCTAATTTAGAATCTGCTTTCATCTTCCTCAATATTTTACACTCCATGTGCTGTAACTTTCACTTTAAAGTCTGTCAAGCTTGTTTACAGAAGCATCATCCCTAGACGAAGCAGGAAAACCAGAGCCAACCAGTTCAGAAGCCAGGGAAGACTGAAATCTCAAATGAAGGATGATGGGGTTCTGCAGAGTGAACTTGGATTCTTTAATCACTCGGTATTGTTTCTCAGGGGGAAAGTTTCTCATCTATTCCTTTTTTCCCCCCTCTTCTTAACCACAGAACAAGAGTTTAGCCCTCTTGCCTTCTCATGCCTACCCGTCCATGATCCTTCAGACATCTGAATGTAGTTCTTTTATAAAGCACAAGGAATAAATTCAAAGGGGGGCGGGGGAAGAAATAAATATAGGAAAAAAGGAATATATTTTCCCAAGCGTTCCACTGATCATTTTCCCTCAAAAGTCTACATTTTGTTCTGTGTGTCCCTAGTTGCTCTCATGGCCTTTTTGCAAGCTTTGTAAGTAAGAACCAAAGAGCAGGCCAGCTGGCTGCACACAGAGCCTCACCTCCATCTGCCTCCTGCAGGCTCAGCCCTCCCTTAGAGAGAGGGATTGCTTAATCGCAAGTATATTTTGTCAGTCTTTTCCTTTTGAAGTGTAGTAACTTTAAGGAAAGCACTGTCGAATACGAGAGACAATTTCAAAATAGAGCTGTTTGAAGCATTCCATTTAATTCAATAAAATGTAATGGCAAATGGTATATTTTCAAAAAACTTCATAAGACAGTATATAAAAAACCCAAACAAATACAAAATGTATTTCCCTAGCTCAGTTGCATCATTAGAAAGCTATATTTTTAGATTCATATCTATCAGACTTTATTAGTTTGATCCCAATTCAATCTTACAATATTCTTCCTTAAGGAAAGCAAGAAAATTGACAACAACAAGGGGGAAAAAAAAACCTAACAGTGTTATAAGGTCCAAAATTCACATTTTACAAAAATACAAAATCTCAGAACATAATGTTCAGTTTCACATTTTGTAAAATATTAGGTCACTGTCGAGGCAATAAACCCTAACAATGAGAGGCATTAAATTTCAAAATGTATGTTTTTCAATGGTTAAGTTACCTGCTTTCCTAGTCATTTTGTCAGGTAAGGCAAAAAGGTATGTCTGACATAAGATTTGAAGCTGAAATATCCCTATTAATATGAAGAAAGCTAATGCATAATAATAAATGCATAATAAAAGGATCCAAGACCATATCCTACAAATTCAAAAATTAAAAAGGATAAAAGAAGGAAAATACTGGTTTTTATTCCACTGTCCCCAACATGAGATTCAACATATGATATAAAAAGAGCTTTCAAACACAGAAACCTACCCAGTTCCGAAAATGTGTTTGTTTAAATTTCCAGGCTAGTACAGAGGGGAGTACCAGGTCTCCTGGCAGAAGAGGAAAGCATGCCACGCTGAGAACTTTGCACTGATGCATAAAGTCCCCTAGCTCTATCTAGTGGATGGAAAGGAGCATACTGCTTTCCGTGTAAGAGCTGCTTAGTGTTTTTGCTTGCATATTTGAATCTAACATAAAGACCTTCTCTTTTCACTTCAGCTGTAGTTATTCTGTCTATAAATGGATTCAAACAATAGCACAATTGGTTGCATTATTTTAGAGGAATACTTCTGTTTTCCTCTCCTTGCCCTGTGGAAAAGATAGGCCTTAACAAATAATAATGAGGTGGGTTTGTAGAGAGAAATAGTATTTTATTAAGCAATTGATATTATTGGACAAAAACAGGACATTTTTTTAGACACACAAGTTCTTCTTTGGAGCTAAACCAGACTTGTTTATGTTTTGGACCAAACTAAATCTTCACCCCAAAAGTAATATTTTCCTCTTTTCTCCTCTCTTTTCTTGCATTACTAGTATAAGTTTTGTTTACAAAGATATTGCTTGTCTTCTCCATACACAGTCTTGCGTACATATCATTACTATGCAAATAATACAAATGTAATAAGTAATATTTTTTTTTTACTTTTCTTAAGGCAATTTATTATGGCATCCTTTTTTATCATTTTGATATATTATACCCACGTAGACAAAATAAAAGACAATAGGAAAGGAAAATGTTTAAATATGTCTATTAGCTGTTAAGAGTGTTCCCTCTTGAAACTTGGCTGTAAATCCAGGCCAGGCTTCCATTTACTGCTGCAAAACCTTGTGTGAGCAGGAAGATCTGCACGTGGGTTCCCAAGCCCAGGGCACAGCAAGGTCAGGCAGCACAGCACAGCCCTCACTGTGGGCTCAAGGGATGGCGAAAGGCCTGGCATGGGGTGAGGGGCAAAGACTTTGGTGAAGGTAAGGGAGCCTTTAATGCCCGGAGGGAAAAATCATCTTTCTCATTAAATTTGAGAAAGCGATTGAAACTAGTTGTCACGTCCCCTCACAAAAGCAAGAGGAGTTCAATGAGATTTCATGTAAGGTCCCTCTATACCCTCCTAAGCAAGTATACTCACTCATTTCTTAACAAGATATTTGTCAGACTAAAGAATGTGGGAGCTAGAGTATTGTTGGAGTTGTTGTACCGTTTCTTTGTTATTGTCACGCATTGCACTAGTTTATGCATATTTGGGATCTCCCAAATGAACTAATGAGATGTTTGCCACATGAGCTATTTTTGAAGGCCTGTAAGTAATTTATACTTATGCTGAATGTAGCTGCCAACTTATTTACTGGAGTGAGAAATAAGTCTTTCTCTTCCAAGGACTCTTGTTTAACTCTGCACAATGTTTGGCTTTTTGTTTTGATCTGTAAATCCCTCTACAGTTGAAACTTTGTGCTTTGCCATAGCATTGATCTACTGAAACATTTTAACTAACTTTAACTTTCCCACAGAAAGGCTTTCAATCTAGAAAAAGTTTGCCTGAGAAGCCATCAAATCCTTGATGCATTGTGATTTCAGCAAAGGACTGGTGGTGTAAAATTGTTGGAAGTGTAACACACAGAACAACTCAAATCTAAATAAACCAGGACAATCTCAGGAAAGGCAAAGAGAAATGAAGAGAAATGATAAATTTATTGTACAGCTGTAACAAGAGCTGTTTCTAAGTTAGATACATCTTTTGGCAGTGTAACATATCTGGCTTCACTCCAATAAGCTAAAATGAACTAGCAAAAATGTTTCTTTCCCCAGCATAGCTGTGTTTACATTAAGATTTACAACTACCAATATTATAGAAAACTGTACTGCTAAGTACTGTAATTTTTTTAGACCAACAAACAATAAGCAAGTTTTATCTTCAAAAATGCATCATTATTTTTAGTATAGAAGTTTATCTTACAAAGATATTCCTTCTCCTCCCAGACGTCATACCCTCACAGCTACAACACTGATATCTGCAACTAGTATCACCATATCATAAAAAGATTCTAGTAGGAACCTAGCCTTAAATCAGTATTTTTTAACATTTTTTTTTTTTTAGCATTTTTCATAGTATAGACACTTTGAAAGGTTTTCCAATACAGATAATGGTTCCTGTAGAGCAAATTTTACCTTAGTGTCCTTAACTAGCTTTAGCAGACCTTTGCTTAGGCCAAAGATCTTGAGTCTCATGGAACCACAGATTTGAACTAAATTAATCTATTTTGGAACAACAGACATATGCATCATAGTTTTCATAAAATGTAATTTTACCTACAATCAATCTGAGGAATTGCTGAAGATCAGAGAGCAAGTAACTGGCAGACATGAGAAGAGGCAGCCTGATTTAGTACTTAGCTGTACACCACTCAAGTCTTATCATTAATTATTGGTTTTGCCTGAAGCTGAAGAGAATGTTAGAGGAAGACTGGTAAGAGCACAGTACTATCGTGGGAGAGGATGCTCAGAAAAAAATTGACTACAATGAAAATGCTATTATACTGGGGATGGGAACATCTCTGTTCTGTTTGGTGCAAGACAGCTATCCATAGGAATCATATCAATTCTAACACGTGGTAATACTGTTAATAAATAATAATAATATTGATCTATACTACTAATGTTGTACATGCATTCAGATCTTGTTGATTTAGCTTGCTTCCTAAGCCAAAAAAAATACATACATATTCACACACTTGAAATTATATAAGCAACAAATTAATATTAAAAACTAGAAGGAAAATAGGAATATTATCACAGTTTTGCAATTCAATGATTTTACAGTCAAAACTCTACAACACGAGGAAGGATATTGTAAAACTGGAAATGTTAGAAACTACTTTGATAAAAAATTTCAAATTTCCTAAGACTTTTTTGTCCTTTGGTGAGGTTTTACAGATAATGTGAAAATTCTAAATATAAGTAGATAACAGTAATTTGTTCTGCATAGACTGCCACTTAATTGGATTGTAACTAGCATAGTTGCAGCTACACCCTGAGGACCCTTTGAAAATAAGGAATGAACCCGTCAGATTATTTCTTTTTGATTAGGGAAAAAAAAAAGAGTGTAAAAGCCTCTACAAATCCTGAATCCTTTTGTTGACAACATGAAGTAGCTGTGCATAATGCATAGGTACTGATTAGATATTTATTTGATTTACTGAAACACTGCTACTTAACAGTTTGCAATGCATCAGCCTCCTGAATGGAGGCTCAGACAACGATGTGTCCATGTAGACAAATTTTATCTTCACCATTGTGAACACCCACACTAGGAAACACCCAGAGAAGTGAAATACTTCCTGTCTTTGGCCGAAATATTTTTTACATTTATTTCTCAGATCTTTATATGATTATTCATTATACTGCTGAAGGGATACCATTTCACCCTCACCTTTTTAAATTATATAAATAGCTACGTAGATTGTAAGCTATATATTTCTGTCTCCAAGTGCTATCTATCTCTATTGTACCTTGCCTATTAGGATTTACTCATTACTAGAGACCATGGGCTTCATTCCCAAATTTTTTATGATTGCAGCTTCTCTTCTTGCTCGCCTCCAGACACGCAACTGCAAATACAGTAAAAAACAACTACATTTCTTACAACACTCCTTTATCTCCTACTATCGCTCTGCTTCCAGTTGTAATTTCTGATTTGCAGACTACTGCTGTAGGCAATCCCGCAATACAAATAATGAGTCATGCAGAGCAGTATAAAGTGCCTAGGCAAACAGGTGAAATAAGTTACATGTTCAGGAGTGCTGCAGTCAGTAAGGCAATATGTACGCTTTAGACAGTGGTCATATATCTAAGGTATAGCAGAAGATATAAGCCCTTTCTCTCTCACCTCGTCAAACCGCAGCTGGGGAAGATGCAATTCGCTATGGGAACCCAGGCAATCCCAAGAGGGCAGTAACAACGAGTCAGCAGGAACAGCCTCCCAAAGGGAGATCAGACAAGGGGCCCCTGTCTCTAAAATATTCTGATAGAGAGGAGCCAGTGCATGGCAGGGGTTGAACCCCTTCTATTGAACAGGAAACAGTTCAGCAATTGGGGGTGGGGGGAAGGAAAAGGTTTCTCTCTTTAAGGCTCAACATACATGTGGAAGGTGATATCTTGTATTGGCACAGTTCTGAGTTGCAATTTATATGGAAAAACTAGCATATCTAATTCCACCCTCTCTCTAAGACAGATGGAACAGCTAGTGAAGGAACAGCTAGCGATGTGCCCCAGGCATAGGCATGGTCTTCAGGGCTATATCTAAACTGATAATTGCAAGAGATCTTCCAGCCACCGGTGCCTAGGCCACATCCTGTGTTATCCTTTACTGGGATGTAAATTGATGTACATGAGCTTCCTCTCACTCTGCTTCATCTCAGTTTCTGTGGGATGGCAACCTGGACATTCTCTGCCAGAAAGGGACCAAAGCATATTTTAACCTTTTCCCATTCTGGATGATCAGAGAACAAGGACTCTTGTCCTGTTAATTCTTGTAAACATAGGCATATATGTAAGAGTCATGACTCATATTCACTTACCTTTTAACGGTGAAAATGTAATCTACTCTGTCAGTAAGCACAAAAACCACTCCTCATCACACCTCTGACAACATCACTGTGTCAGTAACACTGTGTAAGACTACAGCTAGTATTTGCTCAGTGCTGTTTCTGGAGACCCAGAACTACCCTTCAACAATGCAACAAAAAGTCTGTACCATAAAGGGTGAGTATGCCAAAACCTGTCCTTCCTGACAGTTGTCCTCTGCAGTAGGCTCATCTGAAGATCTGATTGTGTATATCTTCTGTGTTTGCTGTGTAAAAGGAAACAAGTAAGTAGACCATCCATGAAGATGAAATTAAGGGCTGAACTGTTGGGTAAAATTCTGTTATCACCATGGTGTAAGTACAGAGTAGCTTTACTCAAGTAAGTGGATTTAAACTGATGTAAAATGAGGATAAGTAAAACAAGGCGCAAGCCTCCAAATGCTAAGGAGGCTTCCTACTGTTGGGTAGTATTACGTAAAAGGAAGGCATTCAGGAGAGGATTTTGAAACAAAAGGCTCTGAAAAAATAGTACCCTTACACAGACCAGAGAGGATTTTCACAGTATAAGGTCTGATATGCAAAAAGCTGAGACCATAGACTACTATGTCAAGAATCATGTGTAAAGCATCAGATGAGTTAGAATAAATCTTCTTAAAGCTAATAATTGCTTTCATTATTGTTATTTACTCAACAAAATGATGCATTGATTTTGAAAAAACAGAAGGGTGGGGGGTTTTTTCACCTCTATCTTTAAAAATGTAAAATCTTACAAGGCAATGGCCTAGATTTTGAACAGGTTAAAAGAAACTAAGGAACTGAATACTGTGATTATTTGGGGTCACTGCACTAAAAAAAAATAAGATGCCATATATCTCACTGGAGGTGAGATTTGCTTTCTGTAAGAATCTTACTTGTTTTCCTGAAACCTCCACATTGAAATTCTTAATCATAGTGTCTATTCAAACTGTTTTTAGAATTAAATACACATAGTTGGCATCTACACTATAACAGACGAAGAAAACTGTTTTAAAAAAAAAAAACAGCATTGGTGTCAGACAGAACTATAAGATACCTCTGCCTACATGCTGTAGAGAGGAATGGCTAGGCAGTAACTCATCCAAAATCCTGAACAAAGATAAAAAATATAGTCAGTTATTATGCACTCTGTTGGCAGAACAGCTCTTAAAAGAAGAAAAGACAAGTGAGTATGATGAAAAGAGGATAATTAAAAACCTCTTAATTTTACATAACTTTTAACAGTATAATTAATTATAGTTATGATAATTAATAGCTCTGATTTTGATAGGTATAAGAGAACACATAAATATTAAAAAGTTATATTCTTGCATGGGAAGAAAAAATGCATGCTTAAGACACAGTGATCCACAGACAGAAGACTTAGAAAATACTATTTGTATTTTTCTCCTTTCCAAGACCAAGATCCAGCAAAACAGAAGGAAATCAATGAGAATAAAAACAATCTTGATATTCTTTTCTTTCTTAGTAGGCGGCAATTACATTTTATGATTGTTTTAGGCTTCGTACTATGCTGCTTAATCATCCATTTCTTCATGTTCCCAACTCCACTTGTAACATTGCTGTAGGAAAAAATATTTTTATGGTTCTGTTCCAAACAGGCTCTCTTGAATAATTTGGCCTTACTAAAAAAAAGCTATTTGGATATTAGTAGTACTTTAAGTTTTGCAAGTCAGCAAGAGACACTGCAAATTTAAACTTCAGACAAATTTCTTCTATTACCCAAGAATCTTTAAAATAAAAGCCTCTTCTCTTTTCAAGACTCTTGGAGAGACACTTGTAGCCACCAGATAAACTGAGCTGGATACAAATGTGAGTGCCATCAAGTGTGTGAGTCTTCTCCCTTAATCTCTGAAATCAGTACAGTAAAAACAGCAAAATACCAAACTGTATCATCATTCCATTAGATCTCACACCTAAGAAATAAATCTTATGGGAGATTTTGGGAAACATGTTGTTGCTGCAGCAATTGTACACTGTACTCTGAAATTTGCTGAACAGGCATCTGCACATGGTGGCAGGTTGCACAGAACTGCTGGAATAGTCATCTACTGAATGAGACAAAATTAAGAGAGTGACAACATTTGACTGTCAACTTTGATGTGTGCTGTTTGGAGTTTCCTGTTCAAATTTAAATTTGATTATCTACATATTTCTTGTCCTTAAAATAAGATATGATGTGACAGGAGCAAGCTATATGGACTTTCCTTCTATTTATTTTGTTCTGAGTTTATGGGCATTTATCTCATAGGTGTCTCTGTAAGAAGACTCTGTCTAACCTCATTTTTAAAAGAAATTATGTGTTTTATGTATGGGGAAACTATATTGTGCTGAATCCAGCAGCCCGAGACAGGTGAGGCTGTCACAGCTCCATGCTGCAGGTCCAACAACTAGCAAGGCTGAGCACATATAACCAGTAGGCACACGCACGTTTAGCACACATATACACCCCATACGGACTCCTGGGACAGCCCTGAGAGGGCCCTGAGAGGGGCCCGGATCTTCCTCTGAATCCTTAGTTTGGGTTCACACCTGCCTTTGGGCTCTATGCTCCTCTGGGATTGTGGAGATGGGCCTGTGGTGGGGTGATGGCTCCTAGGATGGGCCTGGAAGGACACAGAGTGGGGTATTATTTGGGCTTCCCTTCATGTGCCATTGTCTTTCTGTGCTCCTTTGTGGGTATACGGATGAGCTTTTATTACATGACATACAGGTGTCATTGTTCACAGAAATTAATTTGTGTCTGGTAGTTGATTGGCCTCAGGAAGTGCCACACTGAGGACATGTGGAAGCACAGAAAGTCTTAGAAGGGTTTGCTGTTGGGATTATCTTTGTTCCCAGAAGTTTTTAGATACAGGTTAGATAAACCTCTGCCATAAGTCTGCCAGCACAGTCCCCAGCCCCAGTCCTGAAACAAACAAGCCAATGTTTCAAGATCTCTTTCAATGTTATTTCCACAACTTCACAATTTTTTGAAGCAACATGTTTGCAGATCACACAGTGCACTCAGAGAGACACAGCACCCTCTGATATTATAGAAGAAAAATAGTTGACCTCTGTCTTTTCACAAGATTTGTGGCTTCAAACAGCAGGTAAAATAGGAAGATATTTCATTATGATTCAACAGATTTCAAGAAAACTAAACAGGTTTTGCTGCGCATGCTGCCATTTTTGAAAATGCACAAGGCCATACATAAATGGACAGCATATCTTGTACAACCAGTATGAGCTGCACGGTTTGTTCTGACAGGATCAATGGAAAGACTTGTTCCCTTGCTATAAAGAGAATCAGATGCTGGCAACATTCATTTCTGTTCATTACAGCAGCAAGGTGGGTAGTGCAGACCTTCTAAATACGTACTTCCTTCTGGGCAAGTAACCCAGATCCACAAAACCAATCCACTGACACTTTGTGGCATCTCAAGACTTAATGAAAATGATGCAAGATGACATTGACATTTCCCTGGTCATTCTACACAGCTGCTTCTGAAATCGGCACTGAGCATTTAGTTTGAGTGGTGCAACAAGAAAAATGACAATACAGAGATGTTACTGGCATCCATAATTCTTGGCATAATGAAGGCTACATGTAGGCTCCAAGAAATGGCCTGCATGGACTCTAAATTTTAAATACATTAATCCCTTTTCCTCCTACATAAGAAAGAAATAAACTAAATAATGTATAGATCAGTTGATACTACAAGTGACTTTGACTAGGCCCTGATCCAAATGACACGCTACACTGTCATTCTTGGAGTCAAGCACAGAGGCAAGGGGATGAAAGCAGCATTTCAGCTGCAAGGCAACACCCATAGGACAGAGCAGGAAGCTTTGGGCTTCTCAGATCCAGCAGTATTCAACTGAAGCAGCAGCTGAGCAGATGGATAACAGCTATCTGCAGGACACAATTGTAGTGCCTGCCTTTATTGGCTCTTTGTTGAGTTACTATAGATCAGACGCCAGTCCTATAGCATGCAGTGTCTCTTCCAGGGCTTAGAGTCAAGCCTTTTTTAAAATGATAGATTAATTTAATTTGTCATTTAAATTTAAGGGAACTCCAGAGAAGCCGAGTAACCATTGGTCTCTATGTGGCTTCTATAACTAGTCTTTGATGTTTCAGTGCAATTACATAATTTGACAGTGTTGATGATGTGTACTTCAAGGTCAAAAACATGCTCTGAGTGGGGAAGCTCCATCAACGTACTGAACTCCCAAAGCTTTGCAAGCCATCTCCAAAATAACTTCCACTTGGAAACTGCCTCTAGATGCATCCTTCCCACCCACTTCTTTGTTGGTTGGTCACGTGACAGGTATTCAGTTGGATGAAGGATGAACCCTTTTGCCTGAAGCAGCCATATCGTCTCTTTTTGTTTTCTTTTGCTTTCCCATGATCAACATCAGCTTTTCTTTCTCATTCTGCCGTTTTTATTGATGCCCGTTCATCTGCATGACTTTTCCCTTTCTCCTGCTAACACCCAGCACACCAGACTTATAGTGCAAACACTTCTGTAAGCATGTATCCTTGAGAGCACTCCCCAAAGTTTTCAATGAAATTATTATGAAAAGAAAATGTTAGTGGCTATAATCGGAAGCTACTCATCAAAACAAAACTAAAGTAAGTTTTAAACTGATGTTTTCACAGAGTTTCTTGCAAATACTCTTTTGCCAGTGTCTAGTGAAGTCTTCACTGAATGGCAAAGTATCTCCAAAAGAGAACTGAAAGTTACTTTCAACTTTTTACTTAATGAATGCATATGCTTCTAAGGCAACCTACAGAGCCCCAGGATTAGTTCATCCTTACTGTCAGGTGAGGTCAGCAGGTCAGCAGTGATGGAGCAATGTGCAGAATACCTATGCTAAAGAGACCATCTCACTGTCCTTGGACGTTTAAAATTCTTTGGTTAATATGTCCCTGTGTGTTGCAAAGCTACTCTGTTTCCAAGCAGCATTGTGAGCATCCCAAAGGAAGCACAAATTTGAATCAGTGAAAGGTGGCCACATTCCATGTACATCCTCAAAGTCAAAGTGATTTGCCATTTTCCTTAACTTTACCTGTCAATGCGAAATGCCCTCATATCACTACAGTAATAATAATAATAATAATAATAATAATAATAATAATAATAGTAATAATAGCACAAAAGCAAGGTGCTTGATGGGCTTGCTGTAACTTAGTGATTTATCATATATTACATGGGAGCTTAAAGGTGAACCCTATTGTGAATCTCCATGATTTAGCGTATAATACAGAGAAGCTTAGCATGTAATTCTGTTGTAAATTTGTATTGATTTGCTGTACAATATACAAAACCTTATGGTGTAGCTTCATTGTGAGACTCTTCTTACTCACTTCCAGTATCATGCAGCTGTAACTGTAACTTCAGTGTGAAACACTCTGATTTACTAGGGGGCACAGAAGATTCCACTTTGCAGCTCTGTTGTGACCCTCTAATGATGTGCTCATGGAGTCCTGCTGGAGAATAGGCTGTACTTTAACAACCCACTGATGCTGCCATGTAGCAAAGAATATCTGCAGCCAATGAAATATCTAATTATAAAAAGCAGTCTCTAGAGCACAGAATCTGAATTAAAACACGTTTGCTGCTAATCCATCCACTAATGAGGTGTCATACCGAAAAGACAATTTTCTCAAAGATATCTAATGCCCAGACATAGACAGTATACTATGGGTGCCTCATAACTCCCAGTTTTCAAAACCCTCAGACTTTTCCACCTTTTCCACAAAAATCCTAGTATTACTAACATTACACATTATTATTCTCCCTCCAAAAACTCCAAGATTTTTAGCTAATGCACTGACTTTCACCTAGGATTGTCTTGGGCCAGGGGTACAAGTATTCAAATAACTGTTTGTGGATTGACTGTGGCCAGCAACTAAGCACTCACCCAGTCGCTTGCTCAACCACCCCCCCCATCATGATGAGGGAGACAACTGGAAAAGAAAACACATGAAAAACTCATGGGTCAAGATAAAGACAGTTTAACAAGCGAAGGGAAGAGGGGAAAAAAACCAAAGTATTGTAAAGGCAATCACTCATCACCTTCCACAAGCAGACCAATGCTCAGCCAGTCTCCAAGAAATGGCTTCTTTGGAAAGAGTACCCCCCAGATTTATTGCTGAGTACAACGTCATATTGTACGTGATATCCCTTTGCCAATTCAGGTCAGTTGTCCCAGCTCTGTCCCCTCCCAACTTCTTGCCCACCCCAGCCTACTCACTGGTGGGGCAGAGAGAAACAGAGAAAAACTTGATGCTGTGTAAGCACTGCTCAGCAGTAGCTAAAACACTATTGTGTTACTAACATGTTTTAGTCACAAATCCAAAACACAGCACTATATGGGCTACTATGAAGAAAGTTAACTCCATCTCAGCCAGACCCAGTACATAGTTGAACGATGTTTAAGAAAGCAGGTTTCAGTAAGGTTGTCCTTAGCCTCAACTTTTAAGCCACTGCAACAGAAAAACAATGCAGCATGGAAAAGAATATAATATTTTAGTTACCCTTTGGAGATGTCTGTCTCTTGCTACTGAGTAGCCTGGGGTTCTATGGGAGCTATGCTCCTAACTGAGGCGTACCAGTTAAGTGCCTAAAATTCAGTGGGGTGATTCTGTGTCCAATAGCTTTGAATTCAACTTAATATTCTACAGAAAGACCGTGTAGAGTATGTATGGGAGAGACACATAACAATGTCATGTATTAACTGTGATCCTGTAAGCAGTAACAGGTTCCATCTCAGGTATACTGTAGCTTTATAAGCCAAATGAAAAAAAAAAAAAAAAAGCAGTGAAAAACTAAAGACATAACATTTACCAGGATGGAATTTCATAGCCAGTGTGAGATGGTAGAAAGCACTATTTGTGGATGTTGTTATGATGAGAGCTTAGTGTCAGCAAAGAAATCAAAAAGCACTCTTAAATTACAAATTAAATTGAACAATTGTTGTTCAATCAAACCTTCAATCAAAGAAAATTGCTCTGTAGTTGCAAACTCATCCAAGTGGCTTTTCACCTTCAACCAATCATTCTTCACCCAGGAGCTGGTCTCCTGACCGCTGCATTTCTGGGTTTTTCTCAGAATGAATTAGAGCTTGCACAGAGCACTCTCACCTGCTCAACCCTCTTCACATCTTTCTCCCCTGCTCAAGTCTAACATACATGTTTAGTGGAATTGCTTGTAAATAGTTCCTCTCCTCTTTACTTCTTTTACTGCCATATCCTGGGACCATAGTTGTGTGTTTTCCATAGATGGTGTATAAAAATGCTTCAAAACAGCAGAGTTTCAGACCAGGTAAATCAATGCTTTGCAACAACCTTGCAGGATCAATTTTTGTTTGAAACATTTAAAGAATTTTGAATATATTTGAGCTCTTTAAAAAAATCATGAAGATATTGCAACAAAAGGGTTGGAGAAAGGGGATTGTTAAGGCTTGAATACTGCAACTTTGTGAAGAGATTTAATATGTGAAAAATGTGAGGTGGGGAAGCAGACTTGCAGAGCAAAGTCATATACATAAATGTAGTCAAAACCACTTAAAAATGTTTATCCCATTTGCTGACTGATATCTAGATTCTAGCTAAATCCCAATAATTTACCCAAAAAATGTTGGGTAGAGTTAGGTTTCTGCTCAGGAATAGAAAGCTGGTTGGAATAAATATGTCTAGGGTGCATTTATGTACTACGTATTTATGGTTTTTCTACAGCAGACAGGAAAAAATTAGTCGAAAAGGAAGGAAATCAGGATAGGTAAAATGGCAGTCCCTAGAAGCAAGTAGGCTTCCCAAAGCATTTTAATAAGATGGAAGTATGAAAGAACTTCCAGTGACAGCATATTCAATTACAAATACTTAACATTGCATTTTTGTTGCAATGTTGTTGAAGAATAGAATCATAGAATCATAAAATCACTAAGGTTGGAAAAGACCTCTAAGGTCATCGAGTCCAACTGTCAACCCAACACCCCCATGCCCACTAAACCATGTCCCTAAGCGCCTCATCTACACGTCTTTTAAATACCTCCAGGGATGGTGACTCCACCACTGCCCTGGGCAGCCTCTTCCAAGGCCTGACCACTCTTGCAGTAAAGAATTTTTTCCTAATGTCCAATCTAAACCTCCCTTGGTGCAACTTGAGGCCGTTTCCTCTCGTCCTATCACTTGTTACTTGGCAGAAGAGACCAACCCCCACCTCACTACAACCTCCTTTCAGCTAGTTGTAGAGCGCGATGAGGTCTCCCCTCAGCCTCCTCTTCTCCAGGCTAAACAACCCCAGTTCCCTCAGCCGCTCCTCATAAGACTTGTGCTCCAGGCCCTTCACCAGCTTC
>VZTQ01013192.1:0-46399 GCA_013400755.1 Pelecanoides urinatrix | reverse complement strand
TGGCTCGTGAGTGCCCTCAAGATGAACCTTTCCATAATCTTCCCCAGCACCGAGGTCAGGCTGACCGGCCTGTAGTTCCCCGGATCCTCCTTCCGGCCCTTCTTGTAGATGGGCGTCACATTGGCAAGCCTCCAGTCATCCAGGACCTCCCCTGTTAACCAGGACTGTTGGTAAATGATGGAGAGTGGTTTGGCAAGCTCCTCCGCCAGCTCCCTCAGTACCCTCGGGTGGATCCCATCCGGCCCCATAGACTTGTGAGGGTCCAGGTGGCGTAGCAGGTCGTTAACATCTTCCTCATGGATTATGGGGGCTTTATCCTGCTTGCCGTCCCTGTCTTCCAGCTTAGGGGGCTGAGTACCCTGAGGATAACTGCTCTGACTATTAAAGACTGAGGCAAAGAAGGCGTTGAGTACCTCAGCCTTATCCTCGTCCTCGGTGGCAACGTTCCCCCCCAACGTATGTGTATCATCATACAGATGATACACATACACACACACTCACACAAATACAGACATATACCTTTTACTAGATTAAGATTTATATAATGTTACTAAGAATGAAAATAATATTTTGAGTCCTACAGTGCATCCTTTACTGAAAAGGCTATGCAAGTTCAAGAGTTAATAAAGCTCAACTAAACAAATGACAAAGTTGTGCATGAGCTTTCAACTGTCATACTACCCTTTTTTAAAATATTGTAGGTACATGTATAAAATATATAGGTATATTTTAATGTGGCATTTTCCAGCACAGCATGAGAGCTTGAGATCCCAGAGGAAAATTGCACAGTACACTGCTGCCCTCTGGCTGGAGCCTGAAAGAAGAAAGACTGAATATTCATTTGTGTACAAGGTGACAGCAGTTTGACATGCTGGAGAAATGTTATTTAATAAATCAAATTCTGTTTTCATACTGCACAAAACCTGAAGCTCTTGGAAGCATGGCATTTCCAAATTCAGAATAAGCTACTGTATGGAGGACTCTGTAGATGTTGTGTTATTTTCTGATACTATATCGCAAAATATATCAAGACACAATGTGTAACAAGGG
This sequence comes from Pelecanoides urinatrix, assembly GCA_013400755.1. Taxonomy (NCBI): domain Eukaryota; kingdom Metazoa; phylum Chordata; class Aves; order Procellariiformes; family Procellariidae; genus Pelecanoides; species Pelecanoides urinatrix. The sequence continues at coordinate 45,349 of VZTQ01013192.1, read as the reverse complement.
GTGTGAGATACCTTCATTGTTCATTGCACAACAAAAAACTTACCTGAGCAATGATACTATAGTGTTTCAATACATTTTCACTGTGTTCCTGGTGTTTCATTACATGGTGTGTCTAATCATAACTGTGAACCAGTTTTTCTGACTGCTTTGCTAGTAAATTTCTTGTGGTCTACCTTCTTCCCTGCATACAAACATTATTAACAGAATTCCCCCCATTACAAATAATGTGGTTTAGCTATTATTTTTACCTTCTAAAACAGATAAAGTATTTTGCTTTCCTACAAACTCAGGTTCAATCAAAGTCTAGCAGTCTGTTCCACAATCACACAGCAACATGAGACCCCAGCAAACAAGGAAAACGAGCCAGCTTATTATACCTGTAAAAATCATGCATCTAAGCATGTACTATCTTGGTTCATCATAAATTACATTTCGGTGTCCAAAACTCTGCCAGTTTCCACAGACATTCATCTAGTACCCGTTAAAAGCATGTTGGTGACACGAAGATCACCAGTACTGGAGGCTTCGCAATTTTCCTAAATGTCAACTCTGTTGCTTCATTCTCCTTAACATTATGAAGTTTTCCAGATTGTCTAGTCTAAATCTTCCTTGATACAAGTCTGTTAGTCTGTTCTAACTGCAATTGACAGGAAGAAAAGATTATGTTCTGCTACTTAGCAGCATCTTTTACGTGCTTGAAAACCATTACTAACCCCTATACCTGATCTCCTCTTTCTAAGCTAAACACAGTCATTCAGTTCTTCCTAGTAAATACGTCCTAGATTTATGATCATTTGCTCTAGTCCCCTCTGGATTTTCTCCAGATATTCTACATGTTTTTAAAGCATGGCACCTTATTAGCAAATCCTGAGATTAATTTAATTTGCATTTAATTCATGCAAAAGGATCAGTTTCTGTTTCTTGCAAGCTATACCCTTGTTTATATTTCCTAATCTGGCTCTTCTTTCAAATTGCTGAGCTGGTGAAATGGAACACAACCCAGACTCCTCTCTGAACAAACACGTACTTAGGCAGTTCACATCCTTGTCTCAACGTAGTATCTTGCACTGACCCTCGTTCAAGTACATTTTTTTTCCCAGAACATTTCTCCAATTTGTTAACACCATTTTTTATTTTTATCTTGTCCTCTAACATAAGTGGGGGAAAAACCCAAAGTTTAGTGTTTTCAAATACAGTAAGCCTGTTATCTGTTTCATTAGCAAGGTGATTAGGGAAAACAATGAACACTGGACTCCAGGAAAGATCCCTGTGGAATCCTATTCTATACATTCCTCCATTTTGACATGAAAATCTTTTATAATTATCCATTCTTCTTTTTAGATTTTTCTGTAAAATTTAATTTGCTGCTCCACTGGAATTATACACTGAATTCTTTTCATGTTTGCTACTAGTTTCAGATCAACTGTTGTTTTTATTAATAAATTACTTTTGAAAAATATCACCTAAATTTACGATCTCACTCTCATAAGACTTACAGTCTTGCTTAGAATGTGACATGGGAGTTTTTCCACAGAAAGTGTATCCCAGTGTTTTAATGAATAATAACTCATTATTATTAAAGTACTCATCTATATTCTATTTTCATTGGAAAGATGTGTTGATGTATAGTAATGATGCAAATCCTAAATACATTATACAACTTATGCAATATGGAATATACTTCCATAAAAGTCTATATACCCTAGGTTTTAATGATGAAAAGGTTTTCTAACTTTTCTGGTAAAAAAAATCCTTTCACTGTTTTGAGGGAATGTTTATTTAATGATTATTAAATGGTATTGACCAAAAAGCATAGCTAGCCTAGCAACTGTTTATTTACCTGTATATACTGAATTGCAAACTACCATAATACCTTTACCATGATGGCATTGTAAATGTATGTTAAAAGGCTTAGCAGTTTATAGCAATATGTTCCTTGTAATTCTTCTGCATGTTATGGAACCAAGGCCTGGCATGGACAAATGTAGAAAAATCAGTCATGACATAGCACAATGTCAAAAGTAGTACCACTTTGTTAACAAAGATATAAATATATAGTCTACTTAAAGCTGAAAAGACTAAAAGATGCTTTATTAATATCAGAAATTTCTTATATAAAGCTTTGCAACATCTGACTGTGGTATCCTGGAAAATCAGCAGCACCTTATGCAAAACTACAGATTTCAAATGTCTTTTTTTTTTAATTTATAACACTGCACAAGTTTAAATTATCTAAGTAGTGATGCTCAAGACATTGATCTCGGACCTGTAGAACAATGAAAAGTATTTTCAGACAACACTTAAGATGAAATGTTAGCGATACAGCAGTCAATAGCAATTTATTTCAATTGAGCAGTATGAAGTGGTTATCTTTTTCTTGTTGCTTTTCTAAAGCATATGCATGAAAATTTGGTTGAGGATGCACACAACTTCAAAAATTCATAACTACTTATTTTGAAATAAATATTTTTGATGTGTTCCCACAGAATTGGAATTATTTTATTTTTATTATATAGAACATATTTAGGAAAGAGTATTGAACAAAATATTGGATAAAATTTAGGACACACTAGCTTCAAGCTGTATTTTTGAACCTTCTTTTTTTAAAAAAAAAAAAAGCATTCATTTGCCAGAAACATGAAATATTTTTATTTAATCATATAGTCATTGTCTTTTCAGAGCCTATGTCATTGAGAACTACTTAGAAAATACATGTAGATTTATCTTATCTTGTAGAACATCAGTTCTAGTTGGTTGTTTATTGTTTGTAAATAATGGCTTTCTATAACTGAATTTAATCAGAAAGATGGACATATATGGCAAAAGATTTAGGTCTGATGTTTTTATTTCTTCAATATCGTGATAAGAAAACAATATGGATAATACATATAATATATATAATGAACTTCATGTTCATTAAATTCAGTTTAGGAGTTCATTATATGTTATCTCTTAAAAAGTTACTGTATACAGTGATACATAATTATAAATCCAAGACAAACCACAAAGTGTCTCTCTCACACAAAAATTTGTTGGAAAATTGGCATAGTATGTAGCATGACATCCTACTAATATATATAGAAAATGAAGAGAAAAATACACATTTTTATCTGATACTTTCATTCATTTTACCATCCCTATAATCAGGTCCAGAAGTAGTACAATGTAGAAAGTGAACCTAAATATCTTCTGATATTTCAACTTAAAAATGTGGTCAGTGTTATGCCAGGGTAACTTTCCAAGTCCCAAAAGAAATGAAAGAGCAATGTAACTCCATTTTATAAGGTATTTCATTGAGAAGGTTGAGTTCACTTATGTTTTGTTTAATATGCTTTATTTTTGTGAAAAACAGATATAGATCTGAAATTGAATTTTAGAAACTCTGGTGTGTGAATTTGTTTCTATTCCAAAATCAACTTCTAGATAAACTTTAAAATTAAGATCATTATGCTTGTAGAAGCTTAACACATGTTCCATAGCCATTTCTGGTACAGTTTTGCTTAGCCAGGGTATTTACTACCGTACAAATATTCTATCACATTAACATACATCATACATGCAGTGTTGTGCTTTATTACATCCTTGCCAGATGAAGAACAAGGAACAGCTATTAACCTGTGTGATTTTGGGGACTAAATAATGAGTATGGTAAGTAAGCTGTCTGAACAAGGAAAGTATTTTTATGGGTGTTTTCTGCCAAGGGCTTATGAAGATGACAGGAGGAAATAACCAGAAAGAGAAGATAGAAGACAAGTCAGAAGACAGATTCCCAGAGCCCCTGAAGAAGTGTTAGGGCAGCAAAAGAGAAGCATTTTTTCAGTATGGGAAGTTCTGCTCAAATGCAAAACTAGACCTGCTAAAGCAAATCAGCCTGGAGCAAAGAAAAATAGTCCCATGATCTGGGGCACCTAAAAAAATGTGTCGGGTGAGTAACGGAGAGGAGCAAATCCACCCACCAACTACCGACTGTGACAAAGGAATGCATTTATCATGTTTCCTCTTGCTACCTGAGTATAGAATGATTTCTTCTTTGGAATCCCACAAAGTTTTAGCATACCAGATGTTAAATTTCAAGTAGAATACTCTGTAGGGGAGGAGTGGAATATCCATCAGTAGGCAACTAGCACATTTCTGTTCACACTTTCTAGTTCTGCAAGTTGGCAGAGGCATTAACTGAATCTTGTTTTCACTCCACTGATGACCAAACACTTTCACTCACAAACTCCTACACATCAATCAAAATATTGTGACAAGATAGAGAACATCAGAAATTGCTGTTAATGTGGAGGTGGGGTATGAAACGAGGATTATCTTTAATAATAAAGGATGACAACGGCAACAGTAACAAAAACAAAGAGCAAATCTAAAACCCACTTCCTGCCATTCCAAAAACTTTATTTTTCTTTACACCAGCTGTCATTTCTAATTTTAGGATGGGTCTTCTCTTCCTGTGTTTTAATCACAGTCTCTGAACTCACATCTTCACTCGTTCTTTCTGGTTTTAACCTCCTCTTTCTGTTCATCTCTTTGCAGTCATCCTCCTCATCCTTGATAACATCAAGTTTCCCAATAAAGTCCAGTTTAAGCTCTTAATTCTCTGGCTTCTTTGTTCTTTTTTTCCTCATTTGCCATTCAACTCTGAATTAACCCATTAACTATCAAAGTAGACATAATACCAGCTCCTTTGTTATTGCACAATGGCCTGACACTCCTGGCTTTTTATGCATTATTCCCTCTTCAAGCCACCATTTGATTTAGTATCTTTATCTGTTATAGTTCTTGCAGACTTAATTCAGCAGCAGAATTCCTGATGTATAGATTATTTTATAATCCCTCCCGTCTTTTTATTTATGCCCATTAAGATACTGATTCCTGACTATCAAGTTCTACAGCCCTTCTCTCTACAATGTTGATCATTCTAGCCTAAGTTTTAAATCAAACTTAGATTCTTCTGGTTTAGCAACCCTTCAGTTATTGAATAGGCTGGGAGAAATCCCTTAACCATGCTGAACAAGAAATTCCCCTTCTTCCTTAGTTCTCCTGCCACCCTCCCACCATCCCCATTATTCCTACTTTTCTGCACATTATACAGTCCTATTACAGTGGTACAGTTGTTCTTCTCCATTTCACCTTCTCTTTTTATTTTTCACCAGCAGGTCTGTTCACTTAAATTGAAAAAAATACTGTTTTTTAAAAGCCTGTTAATGTTATTTCATGAATATCAGCTTTGCACAGTCCTGAATGTACACAGACAGTACAATGCAATCACCATGTACTATACAAAGGAGGGAAAAAAAATCCCAAAGCATTAAAAACATTTTAAAATATATTTACTAATTTCAAGATTCTTAACCATTCACTGTATGCATTTACACAGCACCACTACGGAAGAGAGCTCCTTCTAAATAAAATACCCCAGGCATTTATTCCTTTCGCTATCCATTTCTTCAGTTTCTAACTCATAATGTTTCATGGCAACAAAGTATCGGATAAAAGTTTCACCTAATGCTTCCTTGATGCATGAATCTTTCTCGAGTGCAACAAGAGCATCTTCTAGTTTCAGAGGGACTAACGAATATTTTAGATCAGCAGCGTGATTTTCTTCTTGGAGCATATCATCATACCTAAGTCCTCTCTTTACTCCATCTAGACCCGCAGCAATAGTAGCAGCAAGCACCAGGTAGGGGTTTGCTGTAGCAGAACTTAATTTATTCTCTATGTGAGTGCCTTTTCCACCATGAGATTTGACATTAAAGGCACAGCTGTTATCATTATATCCCCATTTTGCATTTACAGTCTCTTTTGATTCTTTACTGTATTTAGAATAAGGCTTACGGCAGCTGGTGGTAGGAGCCATCAAGCAGCTGATAGCTGCTGTGTGTGCCAAGAGACCCGATAACCAATTTTTTCCAATATCTGAGAGATCCTCAACTCCATAACCAGCAGAAAACAAATTCTTCTGGCCATTCAAATCCCACAGGCTATGTGACAGAGCCCCTGAATTGTAGAATCCCGATTCTGAGAAAAAGCTAGCCACGTAGTTATACTTCTTAGCCACCTCTTTAATGCCTGTTCTAAAAGTGAAGGCACTGTCAGCAGCATCTATGCCAAACGCTGGATGAAAAGTGATCTCCATTTGCCCAGGCCCACTGGAAGAAGAAAAGCTTTCAATGTTGGCACCAGCATAATACATTCCTTCAATGAGCTCCTGAATGAAAGTCTGGTCATGGTTATTTAGTATCGTGGCTGCGGGAAAGGATATTGTCTTCGAATTTACAACCTCAGTAATGCCATAAATACAAAATTCATAAGTGAAGGCAGAGTGTAGAGAAAAGCCATTGTCCTGAAGCTGGCTCAGCTGTTTCTTGGCAATGTGCCTCGGTGAGGTCATTAGCGGGTTGCCCAGCACGGTGAAGGAATCACATATCACTCTTGCAAACTGCTCAGTCCAGGGCAGAATTCGAAACGTTGATAAATCAGGGTTCAGGATTATGTCACAATTAAAACTGGTTGCATTTATGTAATCTAATTCATTATCTTTAGGATTCAGGGTCAGCTCAAGATAACTTCTGGGCATGGCAACACCATGAATTGCTTTCTCCTAAACAGAACAGAATGACAGATTACCAAATGAGAAAAGAACTCAACAATATTTTCATGTAGGTGAAATATATAAAATTCAGATTCTCAGTAAGAACAATAGTAATTTTCCTAAAAGAACACTAAAAGGCAATGGTCACTAAAGTGGAGGGCAACAGCCAGTTACGGTGTCATTATGAAGCAGAACAACCTTCTACAAGATTGGTATGAAAACCCTGGCATCATCCCAATGACCATTTTTTAAATTTCCATAAAGAACTGAAAAAATATTCAACACTTATGTTGAATGGTCTTTATACAACTATGGGCATCACCAGTTAGGTGCAAACTTTGCAAGTCAAACTTTGCAAGTCAAACTTCTATCTATAGTTACTCTATAAGGCTTTAATATCCTCTGAGCATTTCCTTCACACAGATCCAAGTGACCACACAAGACTCATGGCAATATGAATTCAGGTTGTGACTTCTTTTTATATGCCATAGCACATACCTCACCGTTCAGATGCAAAGTTTAACTGAAAATTCTCACTTTTTGGACTTAATAAGTTTGGGGGTAAAATGCAGGGAAGCACTTCCAAGTGAAAAATTATTCTAGTGTTTCAGTACTCCAGTTCTAGGTAGCAAACAGGATAAACTTATAATTGTACTTTCTTCTCCATTTGAACAGAGAGCTTCAGCTTACACAAATGAAATGTAGATAGGACCCCAAGGAAGGATTATTTAACTTCAAACAAGCACCTTTACAACTTGCCTTACATTTAAACCTTTAGCTGATGAAAACTGCAGTTATGACAAGTTCTATCAAGTGAAATTTGGCTCATGTTTACATCTTACCTTTATTTTTCTAAGGGAAAGGATTACCATCTGAGTGAGCAGAAGAGTCAGAACAAACCTAAAAAGGGGCAAGCTCAGAGCTGAAAAAACAAAATTTTGCCTATCCAGATGGAAAATTGTTGAAATACTTCAAACTGCATACAGTGGCTTCTCTTAAAATAAATGAATAAATAAAGTCTGCCTTCTCTTAAGTAGGTGACAGTCCAGTGGTAGCAATTCTCCCTGTGTGACACCCATAACCAAAACTGCACAGTATGAAAGGAAATTACTCTCAGTCACTCTGAATGTATACATACGTGTGTGTGTGTGTACATATACACATTTTTTTAGTGTTCAAAAATTTAGACTGTCATCCAAAGCTCCAGTTTGTTCAGATGGTAAGATAAACACAAAAGCTGTCTTTAAACAAACTGATCTAGACATTTGCAATTTGACATAACAACTGAAAGAGAAGTTGCAATTAACCTATGACCCCTCACAAGAATTAAAATGCCTCAGAGAAAGTTTATTTTGACAAAATCCAAATGACATCAGAACGAGCAAATTTATCTAGATGATACAGTTGAAGTTTATCAATATCTAAAAGAGAAATAATGAAAATATGGTTTAGGTTTTAGAAGGAACGTGAAACAAAAGTGTTCTACAACTTTGCATGTTCATATCTTTTTTTGAGATCACTCAGCAAAGCTTAAAATGTTCGTAGTGATATGTGAGTGAAAGTATAATGTGGTTATGCACAGGAAGTATCACAGAAGCAATATACTGAAAAGGCTGATCGGTCAAGAGTAAACACGGTGGGAATTGCTTCCTAATTTGGTTTTTATTTCCTGAATCATCAATATGGCAAATATTACTATTAAGTCATCATGCAGCCCAATGGTATTTTATATGATTGATGACTGTAAAATTTCTCACAGTTAAAGTGATTTTCATTCAGTCATCTTTCTTTTAGTGTTTACTCCTTTCTTTTTGCAATTTACTGATGTTCAGTAAAACAAAATCTTTATAATGCATTGAACCTGAAAAGATAATTCTGAGGAAAGAGATTATTATAAGTTCAAGGAACTGAAATTACTAGCCTTATTTGATTAGATTACTACTTGGGGGTACAGAAGAATAGATGATTGCAGTAATGAAAACAGTCCAGATCCTTTCGGAACATTAACAAGTGGAGGGAACAGAAAATTTGTTCTAAGTTCTGCCATCACTATGGAAAAAAAAAAAAAAAAATTAAGGACAGGGCCATGAAAACACATAAAGGTACAGCTAGAAACAAAAAAACTCACGTGAAAAAAGCGAGAAGGAACATTCTTTGATCTCGACACACCATGGAGGTCTATTGATTCAAATCTGACAAACTGTATGTTGTCCCTGGCCATCTGCTGCTTAATAAATTCAATATGGGAGAACAGGTGAAGGAGAGTTGGACTTCCAAGGCTGTTTACATCAGGCTCTCTGCTGGACTCTGTAAGTGAAGAGGAATGTTCACGTCAAACAAAATAATGAGGCTGTTCTCCTAAAAAGCTCAATAGTGGGAAACTATGACATGGAGTGTAAAAACAAAAATAAGAAAAAGATATGGATCACAAAACATTTTTGTAAATAAATACAATTTTTTCCCCTTTTTTTGGAATTGTCTATAACTTAAATGTTTTTTCATGTTGATAGAGAACACAGGGGAATCATGCAGTAAAGCCAGGAATTTCTGAGGGATACCTCAGCTGGTTTGTTGGGTGTTTTTAGGAGCACAAATAGCAGCTGCATACCTATTTCCCACTGAAAGCTGATAAAATTCAGATGCTATATTCCTTCAATGCCTTTGAAGAGTGCATGGATACAGAAACATGATAAAAAGGGTACTTGTCTTCTACCAAACCTTTCCCAAGACTTCCTGAGGAGGCCTGCAGTCTTCTCCACCATAGGCAGCAGACTTTTAGGAGAAGTTTATGCATTTATGTGTCTGCTGTTATGGAGCTGTCTTCTTAACTGTATTACAACAGCTATAGGACTGCATAAACTTCTTGATGTGAAAGCAGTAACATCTGCATATAACTTCTGTAATGGAGTAGAGAGTTGGGCACAGTAACTTCCTTTCACAAACCTCTTGATTGCTCAGCCTGCTTTTCTTTTGAGTGTCTATGTATTGTTATTATTCAAGTTAAACTACATAAGGTATTAATTTCCATTTAATACAATTAACTAACTAGGCCAAGGGTAAAATGTGATATTAAGATATGAAGAAATGTGAAAAAATATTTCTTTCTACATTTCTGGGAGGAAAGTCCTCCATTCTTCCAAGGAGGCTGAAAATATGATCAGATGAATTTTTGCAGACCTTTCAGATCCACGGTGGAAGATCACCAACAGCAAACATTCACCACCCTTCAAGTGGAAGTTAAAAGCTTCATGCTGAGGCACTACAAAAGTTGGTGGGAGCAATCTCTCCAGTACCAAACTACCCAAACTGAGTATATCTCCTTTAGCAGTGGCCAGCAGGCACAAACACATCTTTTTTGACCTCTTCTTTGAGGCAAGTAGGACTTCCAGCTGCGAGGCTATAAGAAGGCTCTCCAGCTAGCCCAGTACAAGGCTGTCTGATTATTCCCTGAGAAGGCAGCAAACTCATCCACAGTCATAGACTTCTTGGAGCCTTTGAATGTTAGTGGAGCATCCTCCAGCTTCAGATGGAAGGAGGTGACAAGGATGTCAGTAATGTAAGAAGAAGTTAAGTAATAACAGTGTTCCCTAAGGAATGACAGGTGAAAGCACGGGGCAAAATTTTAAGTAAATATAAGAGTCTATAGGAAAACAGAGTAAAAATCGAAAAGGTAGAAGCAAGAAAAAAAGAATTTTGTCACATTCACTTCTCCTTGTGACGTCTTTCCCCTTGGTCTTCTTCAGCTGTAAGCTGCTTATGAAAATAGCTTTTTTTCTCTGTCTTCTATAAACACTAAGGCACTATGTTCTTTAAAAGATGTGATTAAATAAGGAAGTCTTGTTTAAATATTTTGTGTAATACTCACTCTGTTGCAGATGCTGCCAAAACACAATAGCGAGCAGGGAGGATATGTAAACTGACCCTGTTTTGTGTATGTCATCCAAGTAATAGTTATTTGAATACCACTTCAGTCATCCGGTAACATTATTTACTGACATTTAGCAGATTTGACCTCTTTAAGAACCCGACCATCAATTAGAAGTTTATCAACAGCTAATAAACTATGGTTATTTATTAGATTAATAGAATTAAAAAGATTCTGAAAATCTTCCTACAGATTGCAGTGAGTAGCATTTTCTTCAACTCCAGGGACAGAAGCCCGAGGTTTTTGCCTTTGTAAAAGCAGTGCTCAATCCCTTATTCTACATGTGTTTAATTTCTTGTGCAAAGATGGTAGACATTTCTTGTCTACCACCTGTCACACAGAGATTTTTATGTCTACATATTATTCAAAGTAAAGTTTGACTGGCAACCCTTGACATCAGAATATTGTCAACTTTTGATGTAAATTTTGCAAGTATTTCTTATAATGTCCTGAAATGCTGCCTGTTAAATTTGCATCTACTGAACAAACTTTTTTCAGGTAAAAACATATAGTTCACGAAAAACAACAACTTTAACTCTGACCCAATTAATTCTTTAAAACAGTTTTCCTAAGAGATATAAATGATATAAAATCAATATCTAAGAAAAACACAAATGTGGTATGCATTCATATTAATGATATATGAATTTGTTTAAAAAGTAAAGCTACAAATATACTTAATTTAAACATCTACCAATGGTAGGAAATTTTCCAAATTTTATATATCTGTTGTCTTCAAGCTAAAGTTATTTGAATAAATGCATAAATACATAATTAGATTATATGAAATAACATAGATTAACAGAAAAGTCCTGTAAAACAATGTTTTTAAAGAACATTAAGCAAGCAAAAATGATTAACTGAAGAAGCAAGAATTTATCTTCTCCAGTTGGACTTGTTATGATTAATGATAGATCTTTCTAAATGATGAGACTAAAATTTATATATTGCTCTAGTATTAGCCTAAAATTAGGCTATATACCAGTCTAGACAGCCTGCTAGTCAAAAGGCAGACAGTTATTCATTTACAATAGCCTTTATTCAAAATCTATTAGAATCACTCCAGCAGCTTTCACATGCTTTTTAGAGGCAGTTCATCTTTTATATCATTTGCAGATTATCTTTCCCGCTGAAATAGTAAGTTTCTGTAAATTGTATGATAGATAAAAAATATCATCATGACTTAATATCACTGACTGGTTTTGGAAATATGAAAGGGGATTTGTTTCTTAAATAATATTTAGTGAATAACTACTAAGAGTACTTACTTTTCTCCAGCACAGGTCCCAGAATATATTTTCTTGGTAGCCAGCAAATAAATCACTGGCAAACTAAGTTCATTAAGCCAATGATGACTAAAGTTTGGAAAGGTATAGTAGGCAACTGAGTTACTCTGTCTTTTCCCAGTTCGTACAGTCATTATCCACAGCATTACTTATTAGAGATAAGGTAGCTAATAAATATTAGAGAGGTCTAGCTGATTTAGATACACAATCTAAAAATCTAACATTCTTACGAGGGATGATTGTGTTCATGAGTACAATTGTTTCCCTAGCTCTCTGGGCCTCTAGAAATAATGGCATCTTTATTTTCTTTTCAGAAAACGTACTTATGGAAGCATGTATGTAAATTTCACAAGATGCTCAGATTTTGGTTCAGATTTTCATTTTAAAAATCAAATACATATCCAGACTGGTCATCTTTCTTAAAGCAGAATGGCACATATAGATACTTAGATATCTATATTCAATCAGTAGTACACAGAAAAGCACTTAATGTTTCTTTTTCTATGGTTCTATCTGTATTTTGCATTTAAGTTACCGCTGAGAAACAATTAGTATTACTCATGTTTCTCTTGTAATTGGTACATAATATCTACAAATATAAACAAATTATCTTCAGATATTTAAAAAAGATTAATAACACAAAATCAAAAATATTACCAAAACCCTACAAATTATACAAATTATATTAATTATTATTTCTAGTGGAATAGTCATGCCACTCTTAGATTATTAATATTGAAATCATTCACATTGCTAAGGGCAGCTGACATCGGGCTAGGACAAATAGTTACCATCAACTTTATCTTCTCAGCAACAGAAAAGTTCCATGACAGAAGAAAGTGCACATGTCCCAGATCAATCTGTTATTATCTGCTTGTTCAAAGAAATCCTTTCCCATGGTCCCTTATTAAATCACACCACTTCTAAACCAAACAATTTCTCAGCTCTATAAGAGGTGACTGTGACAAACAGATGAAACGAAAAGAACGTGCGACATGTTGCCAGCGGACTTGACAACGACAGGAACAAGCTGACCTAACAAATGTAGTAATATTGGAAACTCTTCACTGAGAAACATGACCACCAATGTAACGTAAGGCAATAACAGCAGACACCAGCAGGTAGACTCCAGATAAAAATCATGCACTGCAGAAGGAGATGTGTTTCCATCAGTCCTCCTCCAGTTTATTCCTCCCATTCTGTCTCCAGCTGTGCCAGATGTGCTCCCTCCTGAAACGACCCTGCTGCAGCCACGCAGCTGCTGCGCACCCTCCTCCTGCCCGGTGAGACGGGGTCTGGTCACACCTGAGTCCCACGCAGCATCGGAGCGCGCGTCCCTGTGCTCTGTGGCACATTGTGGCACCTGTTACTGTCTCAGAGCGGTAGGGAAATAAAAACCTTTGCAAGCATAAGAATTGCTGTGCCAGTCAAAGGCAGCATTTCAACATGCTAGAGCTGTCTTTGGTATCAGCTAATAACAGGAAAGGCAAGGCGTTCTTTGTGAAATGAACTGTCTAAAGAGAATGGGTTTTGCAGTTCCTCACTAAAAAGGTGGTCTTGTGGTTAGGAGCAGAAGGGTTAATATCCAAATTTGTCTTAATTTCTTCTTCATCCCTAGAAATCTAACACAGGGTGCTCTGAAGATCTATGTGAATATTAACCCCCTTTATAAAAACAGATACTTTCTGCTGATGATATCCACTGGCAATGAGTCTCACAGGGTAATCACACACCTACACCCTTCTAAATCCTATGGAAATTTAAATATGTATGCTTTTCTTTACAGGATTCCAGTTTGTGTATTTAAGAACAGCCAGTCTACCTGGTTTGTACAGCATGTTACTTACTGTTCTCATGTTTGTCTTCAAACATTAACTGTCTTTATTTCTCAAACCTCATATCACAGCTTTTCCTATGCTAGACATCATTTTTATTGCTAGTATTTAAAGCCTCTCTTTTCTATTCCCATCTGGTTTTTAACATGGTAAATGGAAATGAGTACTGGGTTGCATTTGAATAATACTATTGATGTGAATAGTGATCAGAAGCATTTTCAGTTGAAAACATTATGCAATTTACATTTCTTTTTCACCCAAAAATAGTTTCACCAAAAATGTTTACTGATAGGTCAGTAAAGTATTTGATTTCTGCAGTAAAGTACATAAAAAGGTGTTTCCTAGCTCTTATTTTTGCTCCCCTACAAGACTCCTAACAGGGGAATAAATATGTAAGTATACCAGAAACTTATCAAAGCATGGGAGACAGTAAAAATATTTCCTTGATCTGTTTGATATTGATACTTTCGATGTTTTTTCCATCCATTTCCTTGTCTCATGATAGTCTGTTTTCTTGTTTAATCTTAAGTGTGAAGCAGACTTTTTTACTGATATGGACATGGAGAAGCTCAGCTCTTTTTTGTTTTACAGCTAATTTAGAGACCAATGAACAGCTTCAATCATCCATGAATTACTCTTTCCAAGCTGTATGACAACAACATGACACAGCTTCTCAGAGGATCTACATCATTAAGAATTGAATACAAAATTAGATTTTATTTCTCAATAGATGAAAGATCAATAAATCACCCATTTTTTTCTATCTTCCAGGGTGTTTTACAAAAATGGCTCTTCTGTACTGAATATGAAAATTATCACAGTTTTATAGAAAGGTTAGAAAATATTCCACCTAGGCAAGAGGATTTGAAAACAAAATATGCAGGTGTCTGAAAAAAAATTAAGGTGAGTAATACCCACTAAATAACCCTAAATATGATGGATCTAGAGTGTCTTTCACGTCTTTCTTCAAAACGAAACAGAACATTTGGATTTAAGTAAGGAATCACTGAGCAAAGTTCCTTGAACTGAGGGATGCACTATTACAAACTAGATAGCCCTTTCTGGTCTAAAAATGTTTGACCTAATTAAAAAAAATCAAGTGAAAATGAGTGAGAGCACCACGTTAAATGGGAAGCAAGGTTATTTAGGGAAGAGAAGATTTTGCACAGTACTGAAGGTAAGGACTAAACTCTTCTTGAATATGTTGTAGAAGGAAAGGCAACTGGCAGAGAGAACAAGCAGAGAATGCATTTCACTTCCATTAGGTCTAAAGTAATTGTTTTGGCAAACTTTCACTATTACTAGAAAGAAAGTAAGCATCTCCAATGGGTGGGAAGAATTACTGTCTGAATACACGTCTTTCTCTCATAGAGTCACAGGATGACTAGCTTACTGCAGGCACCAGAGTTAGATGAGTTGGATCTCACCTGAAAGGGAACAAAATAGATCAGACAGATAGGATGGAAATGCTGTCTGAGTATTTTTGTTTTGTATAGATTGAGGGGAAAAAATAGAAGATCATACAGAGTCACAGAGCAGGAAGATTTCAGCTATTGGTATGGAAGATAAAGGACTTAAGAGTTTTGGGTTGCTTTAAAGGAAATAGCTGCTCTTAGAGCTTGTGAGGTGAAAAAAATAACAAGTTGTATATAGCTCAGTTCAGAGGGAAAAGGAAAAGAATAGGCAGAAAATATGATGGTTTGTTCAACAGAAAATAAGGGCAATCGAGAAGGTTTCAAAAAGAGCTGAGCTTCAGCCCTGCTATGTTCAAGTTGAGTTCAAAATGTAGAAAAACAAATATTAGAAAAATTTGACTGAACTGCAGATAGGGCATGAGGAAGGAACATGAAGCAACAGTATGGCTTTGATTTCTCACTTTAGGAGGGATGCAAGAACAGTGCAGATTATGTAAAATACAAAGCAGAGAAGAGTAGCAAGTGAAAAACACAGTCCTAAGTAATCCCCAAAGTAAGATGTGGTTATTCTGCAGGAATGACTGCAGAGGCAGTGAATATGAAGTACCTGGAGCAGGAACTTACGTACCTCTCCAGTGTCCACTTATATCTCCTCATTGTCCCCTTACAGCTCCCTAAGAGTCTCTGTTTCTATTTCCTTGCCACTGACTAGACTTACCGAGCAGAATCAGTGGGGACAGATGTGCCTCTCCCAGGTAAGCACAGAGGACAGTGAAACCACAGGGGGAGTTCAAATTTTGTTAAAAGTGTGTGGGCAAACTTTTTAATTTCAATGGAGCAAAAACCTCAGCCTATTTGTTTTGTTAAAGTCTTCTTTTACATACTTCGGCCCCTAAATACCAGATATTGTCCTTTGTAACTAACTGCCTTATTACCAAAAATAAGAACTTTAAACAAGTTAAGAATTACAACATGAGGTTATTGATTGTAATGGAAAAGGGAATTGCTTGTAGGACTGATGAACTCCACTCAAGTACGAAAGATAGACTGTTAGTAGCTACTTGTTATGCTTTTCTTTAAAATGACAACTTAGCTAAGGAACTTAGTGTTTGGAGTCAGTACCCA
Organism: Pelecanoides urinatrix; assembly: GCA_013400755.1. Lineage (NCBI taxonomy): Eukaryota > Metazoa > Chordata > Aves > Procellariiformes > Procellariidae > Pelecanoides > Pelecanoides urinatrix. Next base: position 29,171 of record VZTQ01013192.1, on the reverse strand, counting down.
CATAACATTTCATGTGATTCTTGGAGTGTTCAAACCTTTTTCTGTGCACTTGAAATTTCAACAGTCACTAAGTAGCTACTGATGCCTGCAGCTATAGCTAGATCATATTTTCTTTCTTCAGAAATTTCCTTTTCTCTCCTACAGTTTCTGATCCTGATCCACATTTACGTGGCCTCACCTGACACATGCTCAAGATGAGCCCTGTTGAAAGGACCTGCTCCTGGAGCTGCTCAGGTTTCTGGTGGCCCAGGTCTGCAGTCTGCACTCAAGAAGATTTGAACAAACTTTTTCATCCTCAGCTACAGACCAAGATGTACAAAGGGAATTTGAAGCCTCAGGTAACAGCTTGATTCCAGTGTGTTGCCCACCTACAGCTACCCGGAGGTGCTGTTGTCTTATAAGGTCCAGAAGAGAGATTTCTCCTAAGCCTGTGTGGTGGCACCAGGCTCTGCAGGTCCCTGTGACCATACACAGTGCGGGTCGCTGCTGAAGCCACCTGCAGTCCCTGACTCTAGCAGCCCCTTGTGACAAAGAGAACCCCAACAGTGTGGTGTACCATGATTCTTGGGAACATCACATTGCTCGAACAAAGTTATTTTCTTTTGCTTCTTCTCTGGCTACCATAGTATAAATACTCGAATTTAGTAGCATGCAGAGCAGCATGTGATAAGATCTGAATTCAGAGTTCGTTATATGCTATATATGCTATGTATATAGTACATGCATGCATTCATGTGTGTGTATGTGCATACTATGAAGTGTTATATAATGCTATATACATGAAATTTCATCTGAATTTTTACTGTCTGGAAGCCTCTCTCTTGGGTCTCCCAAGAATGCAGGCACTGAACAGCTCGAGAAGCACCTGATTGTTAGTGACTACATAGCAATTTGCAGAAGTGCACAACATTATCATATATAGATATTTATGCAAATAAAATTCACAAATTCATGTTAGTCCAGTCAGTATATTTGCCTAACTAGCTACATGTGTTAGTTTCTATCTTTCCATGGTGACAAATTAAATTAAAAGATCTTTAGCTTTAGCTTCAGCTCCAGTTTCACTGACACTGTCCAAGTAATAATTTTCATACTGACCAAACTATCTTGCATGTCTGCCTCTTTTCTATTATTTTTTTTTTTCCCATGTCCAAGCACTTATTTCACAAAAGAGCTGACAAGCAATGGACAAAATGCACATGCAGTAATTTTGGAAAAAATATATGGATTTATTATTTTAGAGAGATGTTAACCACATAACTAACAATCCTCTGCATTACACTGAATCACTAAAGCTCAGCTACATGTCTTAGCCTTTCTACTGCTGACCTCTAGAGATTGTCTCTTAACTATATACCTTTAGAAAAATAAGGTATATGCCTACTTTGGCCATGGCATCCAAACATGCATGGTGCTTAACACAGCAACTAAGTAAATACACTGGGCACTGTATATGTAATAATCATGTATGTATGTATAGTCATATCATTTCAATGCTCTCCTACTTTGTATTCCATATTAAAAAAAAAAAAAAAAAAAACAACAACAACAAAGAGAGGAAGAGAACAATGTAATTCTTTATGTGTATTTTTCAAATCAAATGTTTGGAAAATAATTGGATCAAGATTTCTGATTTGAGTAAGTTCAAATATTTGAAAACTTGCAAAATACAAGAGGTTGTATTTCAGATCTAATCAGTGTTGAGAAATGTTTAGATCCAAGACTTCTGTTAAAGCACTTTGGTAAAAAAAAAATTAAGATAATATTTTAGCCATAAAAATAAAATATTTAGGATTTTATCTTATCAATCTTAATAAATTATCACTGAAAGCAATGAAATACTGTTTATGCAAAGGCTCATTAAAGACTGCAGAATGTCATCTAAAACATTCTTCTCTTCAGTTAGGTTACCGAATGTATTCAATGAAAATTAAGTTTCAAACACATACATTTCTAATTAAGCAGAAACTATTTCTGTGCATTCCATTTACTAGTGGAAACACACACTGAAACCTACAGTTTGTTTGGTCAGAGCCAAATGGAATCCAAACCACATGAGATTCCAAAACTTTTGGGTTTGGATATGTTTCTGATGAGAAAAAACTGTTTTCCCCCACTTCCCTTCATAGTTAGTTCTCATTTATAGTTCTCTTAAAGTCATTGTTATTGCCAGTGATACAAAGTAGGATTAAACCCAGGTAGCTTCAGGTTTTTCAGAGTTAGGCAAAGAATCTAAACTAATCATCATGGAACTTCTTCCCCATTGAGTGGAAAGAGATGCCCACCTCCAGAGGTCAATTTCTCATCAACCCCTAATACCTCTTTGAAGATAAAATGCCTGTCTTTCTCTACTGACTAAGTAATAAACTTGGACTAGCCACTTCACTTTAAGTGGCTAAAATCTGGTTGAAATCTCCCTGTGGAATCTACAATTAATCTCATCAGTTCCCTGTACCTTGTAAATGGTGTTATGACAAAAAATAGTTATTCTTATATTTTAAAATGTGTGTGCTGGTTTTGCAGACAATAAGAAAACAGTAATAATCTAAATTTGACAATGCATTTCACTGGCCTTTCAGCAATGCAAAAAACCAATGTAATCTGGAAAGGCAACAGCATCAAGTGTAGGCTGAGAAACAATCCTTTAACGTCTTTATTCTAATAGACATGAATAAAGAGTGGTTTGAGCACGAAGTATCTTTTCAAAGCTTTGCATTTCTCATGCTGTGCCCTGAGTTAGCACTGATAATGTTCGTGGATATCTTGTTCAGACTTGTTCAGAGTGAGTAACACGATATTTCGACTGAGAAATCCTGCTGTAGCTAACAACATTTGATGTATTCAAATTGTCTATTTTCAGAGTATGTATAGCAATATTTCTACCCATCTAAAAGGAGACTTTGAAAAAAGCAAGATAACTTGATACTGTTGTACAAATTTAATTGCTACCATTATATTTTATTATGTAGTTAATGATGGACAAGGTATTTTATCAATGAAGAGGTAAGATTCATATTTCTTGTATCAGTGAGATAAGTCAGAGGGTAAGATATCTATCCTGAAAAGCTGATAATATGGTCTGAGCCTCATGCTCCTGGAAATTTATTAATGTGATATCTATTCAACTGGCAAATTGTTGTTTGTGTGCTTCCTGGAACAGACACAAAACAATGAACTGCACAAGCCCATTACATTATCATAGCTAATAGTAACTTCCAGTTTGCTGATCCAGCTAGCCCAGAATTATAGCCTTTACAGTTTCAAAGAAACCACAGCCTATTAGTAGCAATTAATTGGCTCTATAAACACTTCCAAAATGGACTTGTTGAACAGCATGAAGATAAGTGAAAGTTCTCTGCCTCATTTGCTTTTTTTCCCCTATAGTTTATATTAGATGTTTTTGCATTCCAGTCCTCTCACAGGACGGATAATTGAAAACATCATCCCTACATGGGAGCAATTTCCACTGCTGGAAATGTTAACAAAAAGGAAATTTTAAGAAGCCCAGATGCCATCAGAGCTTTGCAATGTCTAGTAGACCTTTGGGAAATGTTGCCTGAGCTCAGTTTAAATGAGGAAATATTTCAGTTTTAGTGAAAAAGACATGACCAGTTGTGCGTGGCAGTTTTTGGCAGGCAGCTGGGCTTCATAAATGTCGTACTTAAAAAAAAAAAAAAAAAAAGCAGCATAGGTGTAGAGTACAACTTCTGATCCACACAGAAACCACAGGTGTCAATTCTCTCATGCGCTAGCTCTGACTAAAGTTTGCAGCTTAACAAAACTCCACAAAACAACAGTAGCATTTTCTTTAACAGGAGGACAGCAGGTGATGTCTAAATATTCTTACCAGGATGGCCTGTGGAGGAGTCAAACTGGATCTGATGAGCCATGGTTTCTGCATGTGTAGAAGCTGCCGGTAGTCTCAGAAGAAGTTCATCCATGTCGCTTCCCGCTGGTTGCTGCTGATCAGACCCAGCAGAGCTAAGGACCACAAGAGGTTTGCTCTGCTGTCCAACTCCCTCCTTGTGGAAGCTGTGGTACTTTCGGTTCTCCTCTCCAAAATGGGGACTAAAAGTCTCAAAGGGTCGGCTCTGTTTGTCAGCTGTTTTCTCCCGGGGCTTCGAATTTTTCTGAGAAAAAGTGCCACCCGCCTTGCCACTGTAATTGGGTCCATAATCAGGCAGAGGACCTTCACTCAGCAGGTTCTTCAACTCTTGCAAACTTCGTTTAGAAATGTCAGGTGCCCCTGTGAAGGACTCTGCAGTACCGCTTCCTTGTGTGGTTACAGTACTGCCCAGGGAGCCCTCCTTTGTCGCGTGAAACTTGACATCTTTTTCTGCCATCTCACCCCGTTCTTCTTGCTTACTCTCTGCCTTCTCACTGTCATCTCCCCTGCGTGCTGCCTCTGCGCAGCCAGCTTTCCCTGCGCTCCTCACAGGTTGCACACCCATGGGCAGCTCCATTTTAGCTGGTGTATCTATTTCCTCCTGCATCTTTCCTATTACTCTTTTCCCAGTGTCAGCATTTTCCTGGATTTCTCGTGTTTCTCCAGACATGTCTTCTTTCACATCGCTGCCAGTATGGGAACTGTCACGACCCACTCCGTCCTTTTGTACTGGAGGAAAGCTAGTCGGGTTTTGAAGAGGCTGGTCTGATGGTGGTTCTGAGCAACAAGTGGTTGCTCGAAGGGAACAAGGATCTAGGATTTTTGAGGTATGGGACAGCTCCATCTTCTCATTTTCTAAAGGAGGAACATGCTTTGTAGGACCTTTGACTCCTTTTTTCTTTCTGAAACCACATATATTGTTGCCATCAACTTCATCATTGTCACTTTCAGATGTGTTCTGTAATCAGCAATAAGATATACAACCAAATAACATGCATGAATGAAACAGGACATGGCAATGGAGTACTACCACCAGCTGCATTTACCTTGTAGCACTTCCATTACTTCTTGCTGATGGAGGGCTCTGTAGACATTTACTGATGCTCAAATTCTGCTATTTTGATTAAAACTATCCTCACAGAATTCTTCTTCTTATGTTTTAGTACAAAATTGGTGAAAATGCCTTCATAATATAGTTTTTAGGCAGATTTAGTAGATTAAAATATAACACATTGTACACTGTGTGACATCATTTGTCAAACGTGCTCTTTAAATGTGAAAAAAATGTATTTTAATAATTACATTTAAGTATATTCTGGCTCATATTAAAAGCATTTGTGTTTATAAAGGAAATTTATTGCCCTGAAACACAAGACACTGGCAAACCTTAAAAGTATGGGGAGTGAAACCTGAAAATAAATAAACAGCTTTTAAATGAATTTCAGGATCTAATTTGGCCAAATAACTGAACTTCCAGGGCAGCGGTCAAAAGAACAAACCCATATTTGGATGTGTAAATAGTAAAGAACCAGAAGATGATGTTTACCTTTATATATGTTATTGATATGACTTATATTGTGGTGCTGGGAGCAGATTTTAAAATGGATGTATACATGTGGAGAAGGTACAAAAAGGAGCTGCTATAAAAATTAATCTGCTTGCATTATCCCAAAGAATATCAAGAAGTGTCTGGATCATCATCCCTCCTAAGTATCTGATCCTACCACAACTGTGATTCATCTGATGGTGACAGGGAAAAGGACAGGAAATCAAAAACAGATAAATTCAAATTTAAAAATAGCAGAGATTTTAATATTGTGGGTGATTAATTATTCCACAAACTATCAAGGTAGGGATTGAATTCTCCATCTCACAATGTCTTAAAAAAGACTCTGTAATACAGTTTAACCAAAACATAAATCACTCCATAGACAATCACAAATTGTTATATTGCTTATGAATACCTACTCAAGCACGTATTTAAGACTCGGTAGCTTAACCAACAGTCCTTGGTTTGCTTGTGATGGGCTGGAATTAACACCTGTAAAAACACTGGGAAATCAAAAGATATCCTCTGAATTAGATCATTCTTTACCTTTTCCACAAAGGAATAATCTGCACTCTCTCCAATTTCTGAATTTCCAGAAGAAGTAGGGATCTGCACAAAAGCAAAGTGAATGCCAGTCTGGGTAAGGCAAAAGAGATTCCTGTTGGCAGACAAAAGCACGTAGAAGAAAAGGCAGCAGCGTCTGATGTGCGTATGGAAGGAAACAGTTACATGGCCTCCATTAGGGTCATTAACACCTCCCTTTTTCTATATTATTCCTCCCTATTTTCCCTATTTTCTCATTATGCTATTTTCCATCATTATCTAGTCAAAAAAGGCTTAGGACTTCTCTCCTAACACAGAGCTCACAGAAATATTTCCTTCCTCTCTTCCCCTTGCTCTAAATTTCTGTGACCTGCTGTACTTACCGCTACTTTGGGAGCTCGCCGGGGCATTGCTGTCAGCCTGGAAGGCAGCTGGCTGCCAGCTCTAGAGGGAGGACAAGCCATTCCGTGCCTGTAACTCCCATGCACATGTCTCAACAGTGACATGCTTGTGATGCCCACTTGCAATCAAACACAGTTACTGGCTGATTCACAACAGAAATCCTTGCTTACCTCAGTTTTAACACTCAGTTTTTAATTAATCCATTTCTTCATCAAAAGGCTTTGGTTTATTCCCATAATACACCCTATAATACTTCATAAGATAATTCTGAGTGTATTGCTGATACCTCTACACCCATGCAGAATAAGCCTAATTCCTATAGCATCATTATGGAATATAAATGTAATGGAGGAACATTCCTGAATAATGAAGCAGGCAAAACCAACTTATAATGGAGAATTATAATGGAGAATTTTTAAATCTCCATTAGTAATACAAGAATGTGAATGAAGCTGGGGGAGAAACAGTAGGGGTAGAGGAACCAGTGTTTGCCAAATGGAAAAAACCAAGTAATTTTGAAATAAAAGAGGCATCAAGTTAAATTTCTAGACGTATAAAATTATTTTCCGAGAGAAAGGAGAGAAGAGTTCCAGCTATGAAAGCTATAGTTGTAAAAAGATTGTATTTTCTAATGAATTTATGAAAAACATTTACTTAAATATCTTTTGTGGCAGAGGTTGCCATCATTAAAATATCCTGATTTCCACTTTATGAAGTTTTCAGAATTCTTTTGTTTCCTTTTAATACCTTGAAGCCAGTGACATAATTATAACACTATCTGCATTTCCGCTTTATAAAGTATTCCCACACTCTGTGCTCAAAGACAACCATTGCAAATTTTAATGTTAGACTAAATTCTTGCCTGTTGTTCCTATTGTAGATCTCTGAAAAATGTTCAGCATAATGTCTGAAGGAAAGATGAGCACATCCTTTTGTGTAACACCTACATACTGAAATCAGACAGAGTTCATGTATCAAAAGCAAAACATTAGAAAACTGCCTGTTGCCATAATTAGCCATTCTAAATGGTTTCATGAACACAAGGTATCATCCCCACATTACAAACCTTACCAAAACAAATTCCTTCTGAACAGAGATGAGCAGGATAAGGACTGACCACTTGTAAATTTATTAATGGAAACATTTGTTTGCAATAGAACTCTAATAACTAATGTGGCTATAGTGCGCCGCAAAGGGTTTATTTTCCATAAAGAAATTGAGAGTATGGTACTGCATTTTGATCATAGACCTGAAAGAGATACTGCACCCTTTGCTCTTAAACAAAAACAGTTATAATTTTTACCTTAAAAAAAAAAACAAAACAACTCTTATAGAGAGCAACCTATGCATTACTTAAGATCCTCAGCACAAGGTACACTGTGACTACCTACATGAGAATGACCCTTTATTTCTAAATAAACTCAGACATTTATGGACTTTCATTTATAAGTCATTCACAGTATTTTCTGCAGTGAATTAAACAGTGCTGGATTTGTTGCAAGGTACAAATACAACATCCCTTCATATTAGAGACAGTCATATGCATGAGTTATGACACAGCCTTTCTGTCTTTGAGTTCATGTGGTGTTTGCCATCAGAAAAGGCCTAGTACTTGGGCACAGAGGGGAGAGAACCCAAGAAATAGGACTTAAAAAATATCTCTTTAACTTTTTATTTCTAGCAACTTTTCTTTACAGAAGACAAGGATAATTAAGTAAAATGGCAGCTTGAAAGAGTTACGGTGCAAGTGAGCTGGATACAGATCATGACTTAATTTCATGGAACCGTGTGTCCTGCTGTGCTGAAAGGAAAGCAAAACCATCATGGCATTAATATGGCAAAAGTTCTGATTATTTTTTATTTCATTGCTGAATATTCCTACATTTTTGTTGCTGTGTGGCAATAGTAAGAGGAGATACTAAAGCCACTTGAAAGTTCTTTTAGCCAGCATTTGTTTCAGTATCATTCAATTTTTGTTTGTTTCTTTTCAGGTATTTACTGGCACCCTATCTGAGGTCTTGAAAGTTTCTAAATTTGCTTCTCTTTCTTAGCAAGTGAACACTCGGGTGGTGAGTCAAATATTCTTGCCAGAAAGATTAGATCCAAAATATAAACAGCGTGGGCCACATTATGCCACAAATCTGAGATTTAGATTTTCTTTCTAAAAGATGTATCTGATGTTAACCAGCATTGATAGGTATTGGTACTCCCCCAAGATCCGATTTCCACCAGGGCTTCTTTCCCCAATGCTGCAACTCGTGCTGGCACACCCATTAACTCTGCACTGGGGGTTTGTGCCTGGTAAGGTTTCAGTAGAGGAAGACCAGCGTAGGTCCTACAACAGGCAGGAAGAGTAGGGGTGGATCAGAATTCATTTCCCATTATGGATAATCTCAACTCATACAAATAAGGGCTTTGCTTGTCTTTGCTAGATACCTACTGTATCACTTCGGGTACACAAGAGTCTGGACGTCTGTGACTATCAACAGAGCGTAAGGGCTACACTTGTGCATTACAGCAGCATATTAAGGGCATCATACAGGTAGGAAGAGGAGAGAATAGAGGACAGTATCAGCAAGCAAATATTTCAGCACAGTGCAGATGAAATTGCTTGCTCTACTTAACTCAATTACATGCCACTTCTGGCATGCCATCAGGCTTCTACAGGTGATAGACATTTCATATCTTGTGGTAACACAGAAAACATACATCTAAAGCAATTTTTCTTAATCAGTTTGTGTTCACTTTGTACAAGCTCTGAAGTGGAACATTAACTGTACTATGAAATACAGCACTGCCAAAAGGCAGTTCATCTGTAAACCTGCCGATCGGCAAGCTGAGAACCTTTGGAAATGTAAAGTGTTGCCTTTGGGAGGAATAATAAGTGCTGAGATTTCTGGTGTGTGAAACAGGTGAAAATCCAAAGGCAATTCTTGAACTTTTGCCTTAAAATGATTTTATAGGTGACTGGAAATATATCTGTAATGTTCTATGAGACAAATTCAGAGCTGCAGAGGGGACCTTCTATTTTTCTCCTACTTTTTGTTTGCTTCATGACTTCAGGCAAGATTGCAAATGCTATCGGGGTTTATAAACCTCTCTCAAAAATGTACTGACAGAAAGAGGGAAATGAGAAAGAGAAACCCACACTATAGCATTTGAAAGGAAAAAAAGGGAGTGAGTTAGTTTAAAAGATGCTCTGAGTAACTGTAGATGAATAGCTGCAGAAGGACTTCTATCACAGAAAAAGGTAAAAGAGGCAAGATGCAACTCTAGCAGGAGCTTTTATATATCTAATCAACAAGATAACCCAATGTTCTTGCCACTGGCTACCCAAAAAAAGTGGCTGAATTTTTTATTTATGAAAAGTTAAACTGCTTCACTTAGGTTTGACTTTGGTTTTTCTATCATATAAAAAAATGTTGAAAAAATGAAATGAAATGTTTCCAACCTAAAAAATCTAAAAATATTGTTCAAATTATGTTGACATGTGATACTATTCACATTGTTACTTTCAAAAGTAACACAGTGTCTCAAGGTATTTCAATTGCTATGAAATTGTAAATGCTGAGGAACTTTCTCTGAGCCACTTCGGCTGTTACCAGGTTACCCTTTACAGCTTCCCTAGGTTGGTAAAGTCAAGTTTAATTAACCTTTTCATGTGGTAATGAATCTCAAAAACTAGAAACCAGGTCTTCACAAGAGATGCTGCTTAAGACCTTAGACAACAGTGCCTATAAAGCAAGCATGCCCATGCCCAAGTGCTTCCTCTGCCCCTTCCCCTGCCAAATGGGAAGCATTGCCCAGCTGCTCCCTCAGTAACCAGGCAGCGAAGGAGCAGAGGACGCAGGAACAAATTTTCTACTGCTGGGAATTAATGCAGCTTCACTGGAGTCACTGGAGCTACACAGATTTGTAGCAGGAGGGAATCTGGCCCATGGAGTCATAGGGAGGACAACACAACTATTTCCATGGAGCAGCTCCAGGCACAGAGAGGGGTTTTGGCTCCTGCGCGCAGTGCTAAACCAATGTGCGCTACGCTAAGCAGACACCGGTGGCTTGTAAGCTAGAGACATGAAGATGACAGCACATTATCAAGATATTGCTGTGACTAATTTCTCCCTCAGTGACCTTGTTTAATGAAGTGGTTCTTTGAGAGTGATTTACTGCTACAAAAACCTCCCGGTGAAGGACCTGTAAGTGGCATAAATATTAGGTACATGTGATTATTTTGCAGTTAGAGAAGCTGAAGCACAAACTTGCCGTAGGTCATAGGAAGATGTGTGGTAATGTTAGGAGCAGAAGCAAAGTCTCCTTCCTTCTTTGAAACTTTTAAATATACTCAAGATTATTGACGTACTTCATGTGAAAATGAATGGAATGAGTTTAGCTCACAATACTGTGTCACTTATTTTCATATCTGACATTTGCCTTTATTTGCTACCCCCATCCAAAGTCTTTATACTATGTACGCAATTATTAGATGAGCTCTCCAAGGTTATTTATTCTCCTGTTGCCTCAAAGCAGCAGAGTTGTCCTTGTGGCAAGGTTATTTGCAAATACTTTCCCGTGGACTATGCCACCTGCACCATGTAAAAAAAAAATCCCTGAAGTAAGATAGAATCTCAAAATGAAGAAGCTGATCCTGCCTTCACAGTGATTTGGGGCCACAAAAGTATACTGGTGGTGTCATCTCCAATTTGCAGTGGTGTAAATGAGATCTAAAAGCAGGGTCCGTTTAACAGTTGACTAATCCTCAGGAAGACATTTGCAAGGAAATGGACTTAATGATCTACAAGACTTTTATGTCTAATTTCTATGACTCATTTCATATACAAAGATGGTCTGGGAGGCAGTCAGTGACTCAGAGTAAGTGCATCTCTGGCATATAAAGTATCCATTTGTTCACCTTGATAAAAATGTCTAGTAACCTCAGGAAATCTGCCTGCACCACCACTTCCAAGCCACATTACATCTTTCTCAATATTTTTAATGAAACATTTTAATTTCACATTTTCACAATGAGATCTTCTGGACGCTACTCAAAATAATGGGTACACTTTTTTTTTTTTTTTTTACTTTATTGAAAGTGTATATTGCAACTTCAGGACCAGAATCTGTTTTAAAATACACTTATATAGAAACTGAGCAACTCCACTTAGGTCAGTAGCCTGACTCAAGAGTGTCACTCTCTAATTCAGGCCAGACTCTGGTCCACAAATTGTACTGCTTTCATTCACATTAATGAAGCTAATCTGTTTTCCCACAAATATTAATGGGATTTTAGACCTCTATTTCTGTTACTTTTGATGGAATTATAAATGAAAGACATAGTTAAAATGTGTTAAATTTGCTTCTTAAAGCAAATGGGTTTTTTTTGGCTTAAACAAGAAGCCTTTCTTTGACCTGCATTTGCTTCAAAATTAGACCATGCTCAACATACGTGCATGAAGAGCCTTGCACACAATCCACAATAAATATTCACTCACTTGAAATCTTGAAGGGGATGCAAAAATTATTTTATATCAGTGTATCTGCTCAGAGATCATTCACAATCAGTCTCTTACCTGCTGAGTAAGATCTTCTATTTTGTTCATGTCCACTTCATTCTAGTTCAGGTCACCATTAGAAATGGACTAGTAAAAATCTAGTAGAAAGACATCCTGTATTTATAGGCACAGATACAATAAAGGTTAGTTGAAACAGAATTGCTGTAAAGTTCTTTTCCCAGAAAGCCACGCAGATGATGAACCATAAAGAGCAACCCCAACGTGTCATGGCCAAGAGCACCACTTTCTGGAACAGAGTTAAAGTAGTAAACTGACAAATGCACATTACTAGCTGCCTGCCTGCCTGGAAACAAAGACAGCTGAGTATAAAAATGTTTTGCTCAACTTTTCTCCTCACAAAAGGCTTTTGTCCTGTAACAAGCCATTTCTGTTCTGGAATAGAAGCTATTGTTAGGCTCCTTCGAGGTAAAACCTATACTGGGCATTATAACAACAGTACGTTATTGAGGCACATGGACAGGGATTTGAAAGGCACAGCACATTGCAAGAACAACATGCACTACTAGCCTGTTATTCTAGGTGATTGTATGTTGTTAATTAATATTCATATGGGGGAAGGGGTCTTTTTTGCATTAGGTCTCTAAAAATATTTCAGCAATTAGATAGTTAAGCTTGTCTTTCTTATGCTTTTTCATTCATCAGGTTTAACATGAATTAAAGGACTGTGTTTAACTGACACTTCATTCATTCAAGTTCCTTTAGCCGACATAATGTTACAGGATGAGCGTATTGTGTATGGTTACAGCCGCCCTTCCCAACAACTGGTCACTCAATAAACTCAAGAAAGCATTCTATTAAGAATGGCATTTAACCTTGCAAAAATGCAGGTTTGGCAATTTTTTATACTTCTAAAAAATAAAAATAATTAAAAATTGAGTTTGTTAAAATTACCCCATCAAAATAATGACTATGGGTTAGGAGCTATAGTTCACAAAAATCTTAGGCATCTCCGGTGAAATTAAAAAATACAGGTGCCCTAGTCCTAAACTATGATTCTGAAAATCCTTCCTCATCTTGGAGGCACTGAAAGGCCACAGCTCCCCGTCTGCACAAGTTCTGTAACTGCCCCTGTTCTGAACTGCCCCACTTGTCTCAGAGCAGAGCAGGAAACAACTGAAAGTTTATTAGTATTCAAGAAATGGGCTTACTTACAAGACTTGACATTTTGTCATGCAGACATTAAAAAAATCAATGCCCAGCACACTCTATAGGACTGGGCTCCTGCAAGACAGATAGGATGGAAGTCAGCATTTTGCTTGCAGAATACTTTTTCCAAAAAAAGTTGCCCTTAGACTGTCATCACACAACAGTTAGCACAATTGCACAGATCCTTTTTTTAGGCAACATACAGGTGTCATAGAACTATAGCTTGCTGTGGCAGAGTTGCTTGTCAGTCTATGTTGTGATGAGCTGTGCCAAGAGGAGAACAATTCTGAGCAGGACTGCTCCGACCAAATAGTCTGAGAAGCAGAGGCCACGCAGAAACAAGTCTTCTGGCTCTCCATTTTTTCCATTTTGAATGAAAGCCTGAACAACCTCAGCTCATATTTTGAAAAAGACACACCTCAGGTTAAAAATCTCATTCGTCAGAGCAAGAAAAATATTCTTCACAGCAAGCGTGGTCAAACACTGGCACAGGTTGTGTGGAATCTCCATCCTTGGAGATATTCAGAACTTGACTGTAGAAGGCCATGAGTAACCTGATACAACTTCAGATTTGAACCTGATTTAAGTGGCAGACCAAACCTGGTGACTACCACAGATGCTATCCAGCCTAAATTAGTCTATAATTGTATATCTGACTCACTTATACATATTTTTGATGAACTTCATTACATTTTTGCAAGTACAAATCATTTTTACCATACCTTGTATTCTGTTCTACTCTGTTCTGCTAAACAGAACATAAAGACAAGAAAGAACAACTTGTTCCCTAAAGAGTGTCGTTTTTGCAGCACCAGTCTGGCAAACACCATTAGTGATGAATAATCTTTTCATTAGGACTGGAAGGATCAGCTATTTCCATCTCAAGTGCCTATTAGATCCTCCTGAAAACAGCGTTGTTTTGTTTCATTTCATTTTCTGGACAGAGTGAAAGAGGAGAGGGAGAGGGTTCTCTGTGAACGTGTGCCTGTGAGAGGCTGCTGGTTTCAGTAGAACTGTGCTGATCAAAGAAGCTCAGAATCTGATCCATAAACTGGTGGAAGCCCCTTTCACATCTACCATGGACTACTGCAAAGAGCACAGTTTGTTCAGTAATACTCATCGTCTTCCCACCTTTGGCAAATAAGATAATTCAGGCCAAATCTACTGTATCTGCATGCAGAATATCCTGGCTTTTACATGTGGATTCAGAAAGACATTTTCTTTCTGAAGTAAGAAAGCTTTTGCAAAAAACTGCTTTCACATGGATGTGGGAGTATCGCTTCATAAAAACAAACCTCTCTACAGTCTTTCTTCAAAAAAAGCCCCAGAGAGGAAGGCATCCTAAGAGGAAGAAGTATTCTGTTAGTATCCAATAGGGAAGAGGGAAGATAGGGATCATGTTTATTTTACATTTATCATTGAATTCCACGTGAGAGGTATTTCTTTAAAAGGTAAGTGTATTATAAGGTACAGAAAAGTTTATAATTGTACAGAAGTCTTTTATAACTGTACTTGGCTGTGCCCAGAGTGAATGGCCATTGTTAAATGAGGCAACAGCTTCCAGTATCAAGATGCAAAGTTAATAAGCCTAGAAAATTAAGGTAGACAGAAGATTTTGATGTTGGCCACCAAAGAAAGGGTCAAAGAGTATGGAGTAATGACTGTTGCTTGATCAGAGAAGCACCTGCAAGAAACATCCGCACCACTCCCATCCCGCTGACCTCGGTTCCTGGCAGATGGACAGACTGGAGCAGACCTGCCTCTCAGGCTCTTCCTCTTTCAGCTGCTTGTCCCATCTTCCCTCCTCTCCTCCTTTTCCACTTGATTACAGAAGAACCTTTTCCAGTCGTTAATCCCTTCAGGTAGGTGTAGCAAAATTTAGTTCGTCTTCCTTGCTAAGAAGCCTTGAGATGGTTTCAATCTTAACATTAGCATACCTCTGTGCTTTTTTTTTTTTTCCAGCTTATACTGGCTACAAAATTGTATTTAACATCGTTATTAGTAAACTCAGCTCCTCAAGGGCGTGTATCATGTAGTCTAATATTTTGATAGCTATATGTTCTTTGTAGCATCACTGGAAAGGCAGCTTCAGAAGAAGAGCCCACAAGGGTGTTTTCTGGAGAAGCAGAGATTTACACAAAATGATCCCTTTCTTTTAGAATGTAGAACTGATTTCATGAGTTTGCATAATTACTTAATTGAAATATACTGTGCTTCAACCACAGTTTATCAAATACTAATCTAAAAACCTAGACATTTCAGAATATGACACAGACCAAACATCACAAAAGTGATCACTTAATTCTTTAACTACAGATACTTTGTATGCACTATCTATGATGAATAAGTGGTAATGAGAAAGTACAAGCTGCTCATTATCCCATTAGCGGCTCTTCAGCAGCTAAAAAAGAGATACAGCTTCTCTGATGACAGCTAGTGCGGCAAGTAACTGCCAATTCAGGGGAGCTCTCTGCTGGCTAGCTGCCAGCAACCTTCATACACACAACTTCACCATCATCGTGGCTTAGAACTACTTCTGATCCCAGCTACTATGTCAGGGTTTTTTTCCTGTATTTTCCAAAAAAGAGGTTAAAATTATCACTGCTTATACTGTCCTCCCATTCAAATTGGTTTTCCAGAGGGGGAAATTTCTATATACTCTGAATTAGAATCATTTTAAGCAGCAAAGAATCAGGCCTCAGGCCACCTACCAGGAAACTTTGTTTTCTCCTCACTAGTGTAGGTTACCTTCAGCTGTTAATTTCCATGGGTCTCCTGAAATGCCTAAATTGTTCAAAACAAACTTTAGAGGATACAGATTTTGTGTCTGGGATAGGTCTTGGATAGTGCCTAATGCTTCTCAGGTTGAAGGAAAGGAGGATTATATCCTGTCATCTGCTTATAGGCATGGAAAATTTCTCAGAAAAATCTTATCACTTTCATTTATCACCTAAATTTTATGGGATGCAGCTAGTCCCTATTTTCTGATCCTGTCAGCCATGCCAAAAGACACCTATCCACCTTGACTGGCTTCAAAAGTAATCCTCTCCTTAAAGACAGCTAAAGTAGGTAACAGAGGTTAACAGAGAAAACAGTTCAAATCGAACACGGTTCCCTCCAATTTCAGAAGCTTTAAAAAGAAAAGGCCTTTTAGAGACTTATAGTATTCTTATAACGTGGGGAGATTTCCAAACTGGTGCCAGCTGGCTAGAGCCAACTAACATCCATACTACACAGTACTGTACGGTTATACAAGCTTCATATATTAAATAGAGGCTTGCATCAAAAGTCTTTCCTCATAGGCCAGCTTTTACTTGCAAAGCATATGCTACTTTACTTGCTCCTGCATACAGCTGTCACTGTCATAGAACTTAAAAAAAAACAAATTACAGAATAATATTAAGGGTTTTAGACAGGCGATGAAGAATATTAAATCAGAACCAAAATAAGACCACAGCTAGAATAAGAATTCCTGTAGCCCCATACACCTTCCTCCTCCTCCTTCGCCACCACAGTGGCAATATATGCTCACTCGCCTGGCAGTCACACACCGCCACAAGGCAGATGTTGCAGTGGATGAAGAGCCACAGAGCTGTGCAGCAGCTAGAAAATTGTGTCAGTGATTTCCCATGCCTCTTCCAGCATGGCACAAGGCAGGAAGGCTGCCTCGCAGCTCATCACTCCTACCCCATGCTGAGGCATAACCTGTGACAAGGTCTGGGGAGGGAGACCAGCAAGCAAGGTGCAAGATGCTCCTCCCAGTGAACCTTATGGCTCCACCTGGCCCTGCAGGCTATAATTAGTAATTAATCTGGATTAAATTAAATCCAGGTAATACTTGAATTTCTAATCCTGCAAAATATGTCATGTGAGCATTAGTAATAGTATTCCAGTTTTACAGCTATCCCTGTAATGCTGTCTAGCTAAGATTCACTCTCTGAGGTGAACTGGAAGAAGCTGCGCAAGAGAAACTGCACAACAGAAGCACCATCTTCTGCGGCAGCTGGGATTTTCCACATTAATTTACCATGCAAATTCCCGGCAGAGGCAACAGATTTTACTTGACTCATCAACACAGCAGTGTCACAGGCTGAGGTGCTGTAACTACAGATCTCTGCATCCTGCGGAAAGTCTTAATAATTCATTCCAGAACCATGCTAATTTGGGAGGCCATGAACCCATGCTGGAAAAAGGTTAGATGGTTACCTTCTGCTGTCAGCATGGACCATGACCAGTGCATCATGATTTGATTCTTATTACCTTTTGTTACTTGCTACCACCCTCCACAGTTTTTTCTTTTCCAGTCAGTCTTCAAGAGCCTTTTCACGTTTTGCCTACCAACCCCATTTTAGCAGAAGGATGGGAAAAATTCATTGTCCTCTTATGGCCTTTATGGCTTCCAACCTCTTATGGCCTTTGCCTTTGTTCACATGTCTTCCATGCCCTCCGGGTAAGCAAGATGCCTATCATGCCTCAATCATTTCAGTTTTTCCAGGGTTACTCCTATGCACACAGCCCTGCCTGCTGCAGAAAGAGGAGCAAAACGACACTTAACAGCCTTGGCCTTCCACTCAGACTTAGGAAGAGAGTTCAGGTTGTGTGGAATCTCCATCCTTGAATTCTCCCCGGTTAAACCAAACAGCAGACTGCAAGCTGCCACTGAAATGCATTAACACTACAATGAGAGGTGCTCCATGGCAATACAGCGGCAAAAGGAGAAACATCCTTCAAGTACAACAGGAACAGACTGATCCAACCTCCTTGTAGTGTGTAAATACTTCAGCCTGCCTGGTAGATGACTTGTCAAGTATTTTTGCTGAGGAACTAGTGGTTTCATAGAACACAATTATGCCAATCACTTAAAGAAATAACATATACCATAGGAAAATTAGGAAATTTAGTAAGTAATCTGAGACTATTAGCAATATTCATGCAAGCCATTCTCCAGTTCTGAATTTTTTAATTGTTTGTCCAAAAAGTACATATATACATGATCTATAAGGAGAAATTAATTGCTACTTTAATTTGTACTTACAAATTGGCAAAAGTCAAAGAAATCAAACAAAAAAAAGTACATATTTCCCACATTATGCACTTGTTTGTAAAAAAATCTTTATATCTGCTAACTTTAGGGTCTTCCTCAGGTAACATTTGGAATCTTAAAACAAACCTAAGGGAAATTATCTTCAAGATTATCTCTGGAACAATTTTTAGCCTTTTACAGCTGCAGAGGAATTCTGTACTGGGTGATTATGCTTACTTTAAACTTCTGTAGTTCTGCTGATTAAAACTTGACCCCAACTTTATTAGCCTAATTACCTAGATCTTTTGATGTGTTTGTGCTACTGCACCATAACTCCAGTATTCTTTATTTTTACCTTCTCAGTAAATCTGTCCACTATGAAAATAAATTCTCCTTTACACTGTTTGCATGCACAGAACACTCTGGTTTACGCGTGGTGTTCATATGTACTTATTCCCTTTCCCTGGTAGATTATTTGTGTTATTCAGACAGAAAGGAGTATATACTTTTCATTTGTTCAATAAAGTATACTCATTTAGGGTACAGCAGATATGGCTTCAATTCAACTTGTGCCTGAATGGATTTAAATATGCAATTCTACCCTCCATATCAATTCTTTTAAAAATCATGTTCGCATACTTAATGGTTCAAAGCTGCATCACTGCAGGTTCAGACTAGATATTAGGAAGCATTTCTTCACTGAGAGGGTGGTCAAGCACTGGAACAGGCTTCCTAGAGAGGTGGTGGATGCCCCACGCCTGACAGTGTTTAAGAGGCATTTGGACAATGCCTTTCACAACATGCTTTAACTTTTAGTCAGCCCTGAAGTGGTCAGGCAGTTGGACTAGATGAGCTTCGTAGGTCCCTTCCAACTGGAACTCTTCTATTCTATTCTATTCTAAATCAGGCCAACAGTTGCTCTTGCTAAAGGAATAAGTGAAAAAGGTGCTTAATCTTCCTTGTTAAAATTGTTCCACTTGATGTAAACTGATTACAAGATCATTGGGTCAGATAAAGATGAGAAATATAAGCTTAATTCTATATATCACTAATGAGAGACTCTTCTATACAGAGGAAGCACCAGGTTTAATCTCTTCTGCAAATCCTTTCCTAATTAGGAGCAAGAAATCTAAACCAATCATAAGAATATATGGGCAAACTGATCACAGCTGTAAAAATGTAAGCCTAGTTATATGAGTTTAACCAAAATCAGCCTCCAAAATCTAGTTTTTCTAGGGATCACTAAAATCAGAATACAGTTCTGATTCACTTATAGGGAATCAGGGGTATCAAACAAATGTCATGTTTTCCTGAATTCCCATAGGGAATAGTGTAAAGACATATTATTAACAGCACTCAAGAATATTATGACAAGTGTCACAACAGCTTTTGCATTTTCTTGTAGCCCCAGTGCCCCTGGGAAAGACAATTTAAGAATCTCAGCTTTCATTTAAAATATATATTTCTGTCTTGTGTTTTCAAGGCTTCCTTGAAATTCCAATCCAGTGCCAGAGGAAAGAGTTTCTTTGAGAGTTTGGTGGTTTAGGGGGAGGGGGTTTTTGGTTTTATTTTTCTTTTTTTCTTGTCAAACCCTGTGCTAAGCCAGCCTTAATTAGTAAATAAAAGTTTGTATGCTGTGTATGAAATCACTTATGACTTTTATTTTATAGTGTCCAAATTCAGTTGTGTGCAGATTGCCACTGATATTAATGGGTCTGCCTCGCCGATTTCAGTGGCTCAGTTGACACTTTTTAGTCTGCTCCGACCTGATCTGCACTGATCTGGCCTAGAGAGTGCAGACCTGAGTACTTACTGCACTATTGTTTTAGCTCCTTTGCTACCCACACACCTGAGTTTCCCTTCAAGAGAAACAAGGTCAAACAGAGGATGATATACACCCACTTCTTGCCCTTACACAGAGTCAGGACACAGCCAGGAGCACACCCAGCAATGAGGACTATGAGTGGTCTACAGAGCATTCTTGTCCCACAATTAGATATACCCAAAAAGGAGCATTTTTAGCTTCTTAAAGGTTAGATAAGGAAGGTGGAGTATTAGTCCATCTGAAAAGATGACTTAGGCAGAAGAGGGGAAAAATAAAACTCTACTGAATTGGGAATTTATTGGGCATTATACTCTTCACATGCAAGTGAAGTTTTCCGTGCCAAACCAAAAAAGATGTGAGAGACTGAGAAGAAGACATGCTCTGTGTTTTATGTGGAATGAAATCCTTCTCTTGGATTTTATAGCCTGGCACAACCACCGTCTCTGCTGTACCAGGGTCAGCTGAACTATGGAATGATACGAGTATGTTAAGCAAAATACAAACCCCAGTCATGTTGGCTGGTTTCTCAATAAAAATACTAATTCTTTCTATGTGAAGGAAAAAGTTACTTACAACGCATATTAGTGGGGTCAATGAATGATAACATAAAAAGTTCATAGCTGTCTCAAAACCTTTTTCATCTAATGACTTGTATGTATAGATGATACTGCACCCCTTTTACCTGCTAGCTGTGTAATGACTGAATTTTTGATTCTTGCAAGTCCTGTCCCCAGACATCTGAATATTGTGCTTTTTCATCCATCTTCATGTTTCTATAAAGAGATTCTCTTTATAGATCCAAAGAATATCACAGTAATATTGAACATTTAATATAATTCTACTCATATAAAGGGAATTTTCACCAATGGTTGTTCCTCAGCTAGTTAAAAGTGTTCATGCTCTTAGATACAGGGATAAACAGTAAACTTTATGTTTTCAAGGATGAGCTCAGGGAATTAACTGCATGTTTTTGATAGCTTTAATGAAAGTTGTGTACTAAAATTTTATTCAGCTCTCTAAAATCACCACACATGAGCCTGGGGAGAGAAAGAGCACGAGGATCAGTGAAAAGATGTGACTTTCAAGTTAATTAAAATGTGCATCCACAGTCACAATGTTTATCCTTTATTTGTTCATAACTGTGTTTGGGATGTTTTTTAATCAGGAATCCTTACCATAATTTGAGCAACAAGTTCCAAAAAACACCCTAAGTGATATAGACACTCAGCCTCACCCAAATCACTATGATTGAATGAGCTTGCTTGATTACATGGAAAAAGGTGAAGAATTATACAGCCCATTTACACAAGTTAAAAGACAAGGGCACTATGTCTTATAAAGCACTGTATCAAACAGCTCAGCTTATATCAGATCCACAGTTTCCAAAAATGGCCTAAGAAATAGAGCATCTGAATGTAGGTCTCCATAAGGTAGGTACCTTTCTTCAAGGTAGGTACTTAATCTCTCCTTGCCTTTATACAACTTTAAAATTCCTTTTCCTCTTATGGAAAAGATTCTTTAAAACACATTTCTGACCATGTTCAGCCAGAGCTGAGACTCAATACCTGAAAATACTGTGATGCAGATGATGTAAATTGCTGCAAACCACAATACACACTCTCAAAATCCGAGCAGACTTCACTGGTGCAAATGGCGGCGGCACTACGCAAGCACAGAGGTGTACACCAGTGACTGGGCATGATCATGGCTAAGTCTGCAGCAATGCAGGTGGAAAGAGCATAGTTAAGGAGGACACAAGAGAGCTGCTACTCTATTAGGCTTTCTCTGAGTCGTTTTCCCTTGTTTCTTCTCAGTGGACAGAGCATCTACTAAATTCTGCTCTCTTCTCCTCCAGCGGTGTTTGAAAATGTTCTCAGGTGATAGATGAATCCGACTGAAGCCAGGAGAGTTGCATGCAGCTAAACCTAAGAGATTTCTAGTCAATCATTTTCTGTATTTAAATGTTTTAAAAACTTGAAATAGTTCAAAACATATTGATGAAAAAAGACCAGAATAGAAGTGAATGTTGTAGGAATGAGACCTTTTCAGCCATTCCATGGAAATCTCTGCCAGAATAGCCTTCAGCTAATTAGGCAGAAGAGATAAAAGAATACTAATTTCCTAACCTTTCAATCCCAACTGGTAACTTCACAACGTCAAATAAACGGAAAATAGTTGTCATGTTCTCTATTTACATTAGGTGGCACCAGCCTCACAGATTTATGGTTTATGTTAAAAAGCTGTAAAATATTCATTCTGAAATCAAGTATGAAATACCTTGATACAGTAGGTACTTGATTTGCAACCAATGGGAACATCTTACATTGTTTAGACAAGAAAGAGTACTTAGTTTCAGCATAAAAGAAATCTCCGTTACTGAAGAAAAGCTGCAAGGAATAGCTAGCAGGAAAGTAGAAATGCCAAGGGATTTACCAGTAAACCTTGCTCTGTAATAGGCTTATTATTAAACCTGCAATGCACTTCCCATCTCTAAACAGGTTCTGTTCCCAGAAAAATAATAGCTAAAACCCACTTATGATTCAACTTATTTAGCTGGGTTATGATAATTTGCCAGGGCCCTTACATTCTGCAGTTATTAATGGAGGAATTTCTCAAAAAGGTTGACTGAGGTTTACAATTCTATTTTGTAACATTCATCACTATTTCACAGTGTGGTTCTCCCCATGTTAAAATGAAGTTAGAACTTTTAAAACACTTTTATGAAAGGAATAAAGAAGGAGGTAAGTGGCAACAGCAATCAACTTCATATTCAATTAAGATCAGCCTCTTCTCAAATCACCTATACGTCAGGCAAGGCATGAACTTAGGCATGGTTATCCAGTGTTTCTAGGTGTTACTCCAAAACCAATAGTAATATGTAAGAAGGTTCCCTGCCTCTGAAGAAAAGAAAATTTTGTATATCCTTAAACATGTTTCTGCAAAATGTTTTCACTCTGATGTACTTCAGTACTTTGGTAACAGTGTTTCAGCTGGCTGTAGTCCTAACTATTTCAGTGCTGTTAGTCTGCCATCACAGTTAAAAACCTCATTAGAAAGAAATTCTTACAAGACTCATGACACTAGTGTTCCTGGTCTTGAGGGGAACTCTTGGAAGAGCTGTACTTGAAAGCTGGGGGTTTAGTTTTGCAAACTTGGAAAAATAAATACAGTTAAACAGATAGAAACAGATGAATGGGAGCTGTCTAAGTATTTCAGGAACTCAGAAGAGATGTGACTTTCTATTTCATTGCTTCATCTCTAGTTTAACACCCTAGGAGCTCATGTAATCAGTTTAAGTAACTTCTCTTTCATGGCCTAAGGAGTTAGGGTCAAATTCATAAAGACAAATAGATGCTATATATTTCACCTACACATCTTATTGCTCTTATTGCTGATGATCCTCTGATACCAAATTTCGCCTCAGTGCAAGCTCATGCCATTTATCAATGCTCACAGAGACAGGTGACCCAAACAGCCTGTGACTTAAATGGGAGCTAGATAACAAAGTTTTTTTGAAAATCTCCTGAGGACCCAATATGCAATTTTAGATACCAGGTAAAACTAATCTCTGAATCTTATTACAACTAGTGATAGTGGAAGGGCTTTTCATAAGCTTTCAGATTTGATCCAGTAATGTTAAATGTCCTTCCACTCTGTATATCCACATAAAAAACCTATGATAATTGGAAGTTATGATTCAGGGTAGGTGATTTAGGTAAAAAGAATGCTAAGGTATGGAAGGCCCTAAATACGTGGCCTTAACTGTGTCTTGGGATGACATCATGCAATGGTCATGCTATTAAACGTGTCATAGTATTTCAGTCCCAGGTAAGACTGGACTGATTACAAAACACACTCACTCTGTTTTCTTGCTCATATTGCTAGTTCAGAACTGAATTAAGGATGACCGATCTATTTATTTAAAAAAAAAATTCTCAAATAACAGCAACAAAAGTTAGAAAACATTGCAAAAGAACTGAGTATACTTTTTCTATTGCTCTCAAGGAAACTGCATTGGTATCAATGTTACAGAGTTTTCAAAGAACCACAGCAAAACCTTGCTGAAAACACTTTTAGACAGGGAGGGTTACGAGGTCGCTCAAAAGTGCCTTTCTGAGTTCCTTCCTACCATTTGTAAGGGTCTTTACGGAGCAGATGTAATGGATTTTTCAACACTTAATAGGTCACTTGGAGAATGGAAACACATAGCTGCCTAATATGTGGTATTTATAAAAGTTACAAGTAACATGGATACGTTTTCAATAAAGCAAACCACAGTAGCCCTGGAAAGCAGATTTACTCCCATACACCTGTGCATATCTTACACACTTACTGAGGTAATAGTACTGTCTATACCTAGAAGGAGGAGGAAAGAACCAGAGGCTTTTTCTGTAGTGTGTTGTTTCTGGGACTGTATCTGCAACTGTAGAAAAGAGGTTTGGCTATAAAAAACAACCATGTGAGTTAAAAGTAGTTAATAAGTACAGCAGCACATACTGCAGCAGAGACTATAGTAAATGTTTATCATTACCGTTCTGCAATTTTGTATATTTACTTGAGTCAGGTAATATCAACAGATTCCACAAATGCCATTTATCACTTGTCATACTTGAAGCAAACATCCTCAAAATTGAACCACTGAATTAAATACTCATTATCTATAATAGGAAAGGAACTGGACAGAGTGAAGTTAAGTGTGCT
Source organism: Pelecanoides urinatrix (assembly GCA_013400755.1). Lineage (NCBI taxonomy): Eukaryota > Metazoa > Chordata > Aves > Procellariiformes > Procellariidae > Pelecanoides > Pelecanoides urinatrix. The sequence goes on along the minus strand of VZTQ01013192.1, from coordinate 4,526 downwards.
GCCTCTAATGCCTTACAATGCACATACTAGCGTTTCTACCCTATCCATTGAAATACCTCTGGGTCAAGACTACACAAATAGATTTATATGTTGTCATTACTGTTCTTTTCATCAAGTCTATGAGGATGATTCATACCCTGATAGACGTCCAGAAAATTATATGGAAACATCCATGCACACAACAGATGAATGGACTGAAGGCATATAATGAAATCAGTTTGGGAGGCCCTCTAACATGGCCCATCACTCTTTCTTGCCAATAGTGGATATTACAACACTTCCCTCCACTGGTGAGCCTGACATGGTTTTGGTACATGCCCACATGCCAGGTGACATTCCACTAAGCAATGCCTTGGCACAGTTCAGGGCTTAGCACAGGCCAGGAACCATTCCTAATAAATAGCTTAGATATGCCAAACCCATTTTGGAAGGCACAAGAGATTAGACATAAGGGCATGATGCAGTTCCAGTTAACCCGAGGATCCAAGAGCTGTTCTTGGTCATATTCATATACGAATTTACATTTAGGCTGACAGTCCAATGGGGGAAAAGGACATAGCGATGGTATAGCTATAAAATATTCTAGCCTCTGGTGGCTCTTCAGCCTCTAGACTATGAAATGCCTATGATCTGTGCCCTGAGCCTTTAAAAGAATTCAGTTGCCAGATTGTTTCCTGCAGCTCTAATAATGGTCAGGGACTCACCCCCCTGTGCCATAGTACAGAGGTCATTATTTAGCAAATCTTGATTGGTAAAGATTGGTAAATAAAGGCCTTTTGTAGATATAATTTCTGACCAATCTTCCTCACTGCCTTATCAGGCCAGTTCACACCTACCATGCTTCTGCCTTCTCCAAGCTGATTAGTTACAGTATCATAGGCAAGCTCTTCTTTCCCATATCCAGTCCAGAGATTCAAACTCCCACTCACAAGTAACTCCTTCTACCCTGTAGCTACTTTTAATAATGAATGAATACTCTTTGTAGACACCTGTTTGCATTTTCAGCAAATACCTGACTGTCCTTCCAAATAGGATCCAGAGAGAGTATGAGGAAAGACTCCCTATCTGCTTACATGAACAAGAAGAGGTGCCAAATCCCCACTTCTTTGCTACTGATTCAGTGTAATTTAGAAGACCTTTTTTTTCCAGTGATCCATATAGCAGGCTGATCTAGTCAAGCATAAGGATGCTAGATGTAGAAGCCCAAGGTAAAAGCCATTACAAAAAGAGCAAAGAGGAACCTGATCTTGTAATAGCGAGACAGTGACTGCACTGCTGCCAGGCTACACCTGCCTAGAAACAGGATTAACACAAAGAGTGGAACAGGTGTTTAAGCACCTCATTAGTGTGATGAGTGTTTGCAGTGTGACCATTCTCATTCTCTGAGATGTGGAAGGGAGAGAAGAAACTTCTGCTCCAGCGTAACAACTGCTCCCAAAGCTAGACCAGTCTGCTTTCATTAAAATCCCTGCTCAGAGGAGCACCAGAGTCTAATACCTCTCATCCCACACTTCCCCAGGATCTGCAGGTTCTAGGAGATACTTGTCGAGAGAGCTATGGAGAGTGAATGTTCCCTCCTTACTGGTTCTAGGAGAGAAAGAATAGGGTAAAATGAGTGCCAATGATACTTTGTATCAGGGCAGCAATTGCTTTTATAAATTAGAGAAGGTTTTATAAATTAATTTTTAGAAGCTAGGCAAAAACATTGTTACTAGGTTACTAGTCATCAAAATCATTGGTCACTACCCATGTGGGCTGGATTTACAACTATAAATTTTAGGTAGAAAATTCATGATCTCACTATTCACCCTCCATGCTAACCAAATCTTCCACTTCAACTCTCTCGCAAGACATACCAATATAAAAATAATACCGATTAGCAAAAATATTTTTTCCTGATGCTTTTCACATTAAAGTAACAGTTGGGTATTGTATATGGAATGATGCAAATATATCAGCTAAAGTCTCAGAATAAACACAATTCAAGTACAATTAAACTTCATGCAGCGTACATCAATCTTTGTTCGTGAAAAAGAAAGAGAATTGTGTTAGATATATCCTGTAGAAACTAAGGATCATTGCAAACTTCACTATGCAAGATGAGTGTCCACTGCCTTGCCTTCTCCAGTGTAAACACACAAGTAAGGAAGGCCTACCAAAACAAAACACCATTCAAAATATACAAATCCCCCCTTGACAAGAAGGTAAAAAACCAATGAATTACTTGCAAAGGATATAAGCATGCTGACTGAATTGCTTGACCTTGTGATCCTTATTGCAGTGTTGGGGTAATAAAAAAAAATATTAAGCTACACAGATGACAAAAACACTATAAAGAATCAGGATGACAATTTTAAAACTTTCCAAGTTAGGAAATCAGAAGTTAAATAACACTAGAATGAAAGTTTTCTATGTAGACTTAATTTAATGTCCTGGTGTGTATGTAGTATAATACATTCTTTGCACTTACAGATAAACAACCTAACTTTTCCCTGTAGGTTTGCACAGGTATTTGTTTGTATCAAGAGAAAGGAGAATATCCAATCTTAAGTTCCAACCTCCAGAGACAAATATTGTCCAACAACTTTTCTGCTATTCTTTAAGAGGTTCCTCTGGTAACCTCTCCCTTTCCATCACCTATCTCTTATTCCATAATTCAAGGTACTACGCTCCTTTCCTTCTTCTCCTAGTCCTAGCCTATATTCCTAGCATGTTTGTTCTGGTTTCTTTACCCGTTCCCTGTTCTCTTCTCCAAGGCTCATTTTTGACTCTAACACATAGGGTCCCACCCTTTCCACAGTCAGTCTCCAGGAAGTCTTTAGGCTCTGTTATGCAGCTGTGCCTTATTCTTCTCTTTCTTCCCCACAGACCCTGTCTCACCAATCTCCTTTTCTGCAATTCTTTCTTTTCTCAGCCAAGCACTATTCTGTGCTGCTTCCCCTTCTACATACAGAAAGTCAGTATAGGGGTAGAACATTAAAAGTTTTTCTGAGTTCCCCCAAAGTCATAGATTGAAGCATACTTATTCTGTGGGGAAAGTATGCATAACACATCTGGTCAGCTAAAGGTAAAGTTAACAGCTTAAAGTAAAAATGAAATTTGCAACGATCCTTGGCATCTGTAGGAGATATCTAAAACAGCTTTCTCACAACTTTCCTGAACCTGTATGAATTGCAATTGACATAATTATTAAGACTTCAGAAAAAAATGGGAGGATTTTCACAGGCTTATATTTGTTATAAGAGCTATCCCTCTGCCAAACTTAAAATCCCTGCTTCAAAGCAGGGTGGTGCTGGAGCATTTCAAAGAGAGGACCTCAAAGTACTAACATGAGCAAAGTGGCATTTTGTTCCTAGGCTCATTCACTGAAGAAGCTGAATTATTTGGCTGAAATATTACAGAATTCAGCCAGCGGCACAGGCAGGGTATGAAAAGTTTTGGCTTAAACTTAGTGCTTCAAAAAGGTATAAACAACTAAACCCAGTATTGTGTAACGGGAATGAAGGCTGTCTTCACTGGTGCATAATAAGTGGTGCTGCTAACAGACACACAGAGTTCTGATGCTGCTTCTTCTCTTTCTGTTATTAAAGCAGGGAAAAGGATCTTTTAATAGAAATACCAGAATAGTTTAAGAGGTCATTAATGACCCATTCTATATAATATTCATTTCTTCTCCACCTAGCATTCCATTTTAATTAGGAGCTCAAGATGCAATCAGGAAATAAACATTATCTCAGGGTATTCCTAGCATTATTCTCTAGGAACTCTCCATAGCAGACAGCAGTCCTCCCAACCCGTGAGAGACAAGGAGAGATGTGAGGAGTGAGAGATGCATATCAGTCCTTCCTGCATGCCAGCTGAAGTTAACAAGATGTACATGTTACTATGACTCAGCGACAACAAACCTTCAATTTCCTGCAGGCTTCGGGCATTTGACATCAGAATGACTCAGCATCCATACGGAAAGTCAAGGAGTCCTTTGCACAGCTGCACCAGAGCATCTTTAAAAGAATTTAGGAGAAATAACTGTAGTTTTCAAGGTCTCCTTTTTTTTGTAACTTTTTTAGTTATTTCAGTAACCTTCCTGTGATTGTTTCAAAAAGGAGATACTGCTGCACAGGGCTGGTTGTAGCTCTACAACTCTTGCAAAACAGTATTGCATCTCCTTCTCTGAGAAGTTCTTATCACACCATGTTTTCCACAAAATCTTTGATATTTGGCAATACTAAAATAACTAAACACACAAATATTGTAAGGTAGGATTCATTACTGAATTCTGGTAAAAAGGAACAGAGCCACAGCTTACAGGCTTGGGCACTTTTCATGCCTAAGAATGAGAAGCAGATCACACTTCACCCAGTGAACAGCCTGCCTTCAGTACTCAACCAACCTCTCGCTTCCTAGCACAACCACACAGCGAGCTCGAGGACCTCCAACTCTGAGTGGGGAGTAGGAATGGAAAACATATGCTAAAACAACGAGATCTCTTCACCGATGCTTTGAAATGCTTGCTGGGACTCAAGAAG
>VZTQ01013191.1:0-53212 GCA_013400755.1 Pelecanoides urinatrix | reverse complement strand
AGTTTGGTATCATCAGCAAAGTTAGTGCATTGAACTCCTGCTTGCAGATCACCGATACAATTATTGGATGGAACTGGCCCTAGAATTGAGCCCTGAGGAACGCCGCTAGTGACAGATGTAGCTCTGTTCACTGCAACGCTTTGAGCCCTGCCCTTCAGCCAGTTCTTCATCCAGCGTACCAAGTACCTGCTTTTTGAGGTGTGAGATTTTTTGGGGGGGCTTTGGTTTTTTTCCCTTTTTGTTTTTTTTTTTTTTTTTTTCTTTTTTTTTTCCTTCTTTTCTTTTTTTTTTTTTCATTTCTTCTCTTTTCGTCTTGTTCTCTATTAGTGAACAACTCTCTTTTGGAGAAGTGGAATGAAACCTTTGACCTATTGAATTCATTGGGGAAATTTGTGTTCACTTTTGGTTTCTTTCTGTACCAAAATTTTGTGTTTGTGTGTTTGGAACTGTTCAGATAGTATGTAAGAAACAAATATGCATTGTCAGTGGTGCAAGTTGCAGACCTGCATTTGGAAATCTGCAAGCAGATGGATTTCTGCAGCTGCTCAGAATGCAGTGAAGTCAGTAGTCTTCATAAAGTTTCAGCATTTGGTTGATGTATTTCATCTTCTGTAGATGATAACATTAGAAGTTAAACAGTGAGAATAATCTATCATAATGTAGCAAATTTTAAAACTGAATATACATGTATAAATATATGTATGTCTTGTCGGCAAGAAAAACTTCATAGACCTCTTGGATGTCACTATTTTAATTTGATCCATAGATAATTTAATGTTTTTCTGTTCACAGAGAACCCTGTGGAAATCAGAGGGGTGCCTGAATATAAAAGAGGGTATAATTTGTCTGTCTTGCTCAAGGAAATCAACTTTCTGTTTATTAAATACGGGGAAACCTAATAAAATAAATAGGAAAGTTGTTCATAGTTAGAGCGGGCACTTGAAGACCTCTAAGCAGTTGATTGCTAAATCATTTCCATTACAGTCAGTACTTTCGCTTCAGACTTACTTATTTTATTCCAGATGTCATCTTTTTATATTATGATGGAGAAATCCTTTAAAATTCTACAGAAAATGTAGTCAAACAGCAAAGCTGCCTGAAATGCATGTGTACTTACCAATAGAAAAGATTATGTGTGTGTAAAGAAGAGTTATTGATAGAGGACAAAATGCAGGCTCAGGCCAAGTATGCGGGAGTCTATGGGGAAGCTGTAATCGAATTTTGCAGTTATCGACTTGACCAAATGTGGAACCTTGTCTGATCCAGCGTAGTATTCCCTGTAATCCCTAAAATATCAGGCTGTCCCATGTGAATGGAGATGTTTCATTGCAAATAAGATTTCTCATTTCTCTGGAAGGCAGTTAGCTATTGTCATGGATGGCTTTTGTATATATTTGGAACCTCAGTATGGGCAGAGGTGGTGTAATGCATCTTTTCCCAGACAAGGATATAACAAAACCACTTAGCCTTTCAATTCTGTTGGACCCAAGCTACAAAGTCCAGTTATGCACAATCATGAATTTTTCGGCATTTCAGAAATATTAATTTAAAATATATCATTTCTGCATAATGAAACGTCTGTTAAATTTATTTATAGGTAGTGTTACATTTCTGAGTATTATTGGAGTAGATGGGACAGTATTTATAAGCTTTCAATGAAACGGAAGGTAATATTATACCTAGTAAAAAAGCATCTTCTATTCCATCTATGCTAACCTCTTCTCCAAATTCTGTGGTGGTTTCTGTGCATGGTCTGATTTCTGAATTGAGGCATAAAAAGAGTATGTAGGAGAAACAGGTTTATGGAAGTACACGTTTTTCTCCTTTTCTTCTCATGAATCCTATAGCTGCTGACGCTAGAAAGAATTTTCTGAAAGTAAGAATCTGTTGGATATCTGCTAGCAGGAAGCCAATAAGGCAGCTGGTACAACATTAGGGTTTCTTAGCGTGTTGTTTCTACACACCACTGTCTTTGAGGTATGTGACACTTAGGGTTCTACTTTCACAGGATACATACTGCAAGGATAGTTGGAGTTTCTGAAAATGCTGATTTGTATTTCCTTAACAGAACCATTTGTATAAAAGCACTCTGTCTCTTCAGGTAGAAGTAGTGTCCCCTGCAATGAGTTAGGGTGTTTTAATGATGGTTGCGTAGGTCCTGAGATTAGAGGCAAACGGAAGGTCACATCCTTTGGTTATGAGGAAGTGAAAAATTTCACATTCAAGAATTTCTGGAGGTTGAAAGTTTCTTGTTGGTCTGGCATGATCTTTATTCCTCATCCTTATTGTACTTTTAATTTTGTAATTAAAAGAATTAAGCTTGTGACCTTTACTACTCATAAATATATGTGGGATATTTGTCTTTTTTCAGGATCAAGCTATGCCTTTTCCTGTAATTTAGCATAGCAAATTATGATTTCTCTCTTCTACCTTAGGTTTAGATTGAGATAGAACTAGATCACGATATGCAGGAAAGCAAAAACTTTTAAACAGACTTTATTAAAATTGCTGACTTGAATATGAAGTATAATTGGCTTTTTCTTTTCTCTTAATGTCACTCTGTGCCACATTTCAAACCACAGGTGTGCTAGAAAGCTTTGTATAGAATATGTTTTAAAACAATGCATGCTGCTTTATGATGAATGAAATCACTAAAGCACTGTGTGTTCTGTGTAGTTTTGAGTCATGCTTCATTTGAGAGATTAGAAATAAAGACATTCAAGACATCAGAATTCTTCTGTTAGTCACAACGTAACTAAACTTCTTTCTACTCTCTATTCTTTGACAACTAATGGCAGTGTTTTTTGAATTTTCTAATGAACAAGTGCTGAAATGTCAAACAACAAAGAAACATGATGTTACACTAAACTACATATGACAGTAGTGTTTGTTATTTAGTTAGGCGATGCCTCAAGAAAACATAATTCAGTTTACACGGCAATCTTCAAATGGGATTCTTAAGTTTAAATGCAGCTTATATGATTCAGAATAATGATGAAATTATTACAAACTATCCAGAGTTTGAACTGTAACTTCTTCAGTCGGGAGACACCTTTTGAAAGCAAAATGAATATTGGTTAGGAGTGCAGTTACCCAGATTTCTCTTTCCCAGTGTTCAGCTGCAAATAGCCAAAAAGCCAGTATCAAAAGCGAGCTACATTCTTGAAAATGGAACAGGGTACTCAATGGAAACATGTCTTTTTTAATTCTTCACACCAATCTTTTCAGGAGGTTGCCTAACATTCAGTTTATTGATGCAGTAATTAGAAAGACTACTTCAGTGCACTATATTCCTTTTCCTGTCTGTCCAAGGAGAGGAGTTAGCAGGATGTGAGAGAGTGGAGGATGTTGTTCTTGAGAAAATTAAGTTGGATTGGTGAAGAGTCGAGGATTCAAGCACTCAAAAGCTGATGGGAGAAAGAAAGGTGAAGTTTGTTCAGTGGTAACAGTTGAGACCTACATTAGTCTTCTTTCTGCCTCTTCAGCAGAGTAGAAATGAACACTGACCTGACTTTTCAGTCAAGATAGTTCAGGAAATGGTTTCTTAAGGTTCAAGCTAACATAGTGAAAGCTTTGAAGACCCCTTTTCTTCAAGATATCCTTTCAAATAATTTTTTTAAACAGTGGTACTTTTTTCAGTGATTCCAGGAAGCCCTGTTTAGCATCATAGATAAAGAATTGTGCTATGTTGTTTTGTAAAAGAAAAAATCAGGCAGTAGTTGTTTTCTTTTAAGAGTATATGCTCCCACAATATGCTAAAATTAAAGACTCTTTAAGGGAGATGCATGCATTTGGTCTTACCAGTTGTATAATAGCAGGTTATATATGAGGCCACCCCCAAGAAGGTAGCATCAGTTGTCAATTCTTCAGTTACTGAACTGTGAAAAAAAATTCTAGCCCTTGCCCATATTCTGTTCATTGTGCTGAAAACAACCATACTGTTAATTCTTTTATGTCCTTTGTTCTTGACTTTAATGTTCCTTAATCTAAACTGAACTGCAATTGCCATCTGTTAGACCAGGCACTTAAATGATCCGAGTCCTCCTTCATATGGCTGTACTGTGTCTCATTATTTATTGTTCCTTTCAATATATGATCATTTTTAAACTCTTGTTTCTATTAACACCCATATGAGGTCATTTTCTACATTAGGGCCCAAATCTGATTTAAGCTTTTCCCCTCAGGCACTGTTTTTCAGCGTAACAATGTTTTGTGTTGCTGCAGTCTTTTTTATTTGAAGGCATGAGTGATCTGTATTCTGTTTCTCGAGATACTCTTGGCATTAGCTTCTTACATGCAACTGTGTTGAATGGTTTGAAATCATCTCTAGTAATCTAGAGAAGTCGTCCTCTGCTTACCACTTCAGTAATGTCCCCTCAGGTTTCCAACAAGTTGTGTTGGAACAGCCGTTTCATGATCACTTCTCTGATAACTTCATTTTGGTCACTTCTTTCCACCATATCTTGTAAAGCATCGTTATCTGTTATATATTGATTTAAAATATTATAAACTTATGTCATTCAATATCACAGTAAGTTCACAAAATAAGAATTTTCTTCTTGCTGAATTTTTATGACAGAGACTACATAAATACAAGGGGAAGTGTACAGTTTCATTGTCTCAGAAGACAATGTCTGTAAGTAAAAAGGAAAATATCCAATCAGTAGTTGGTAATTAAATTTGATTCATTATTATCTTGATCAAGAAACAATGAAAGGAACAGCAGAAGGAGAAACTTACTGCAGGAATGGTTGAATTATGTTTTGGGATTGTCCCTATTCCCCACCTAAATAGATTAAGAAACTCAGTGACTTTGATTTCAATAGAATTCAGCCCATAAGAACACTCTTCATTTACTCTTTTTTTTTCTTCCTGGTAGTGGATTTTTCTCATCTAAACCCCATTTTCTAAAATAGTAAGATAAGAGCAATAGAATTCATATCACCAGAGTAACTTTACTGCAAAATTGACATTTGCAAATCTCAGGCGAGATTGTCGAAACACTCATTAACTTCAATCGATCCTACATTTTTCATTTTTATAAACCAACTGTAGCTCCTTTGAAATCCATGGCAGAATTAGTTTCAAATTGCTATATATGGTTTTAAACTTTTATATATATACACATAGAGAGAGATTAAAAAAAAATAAATCAGGAAGCAGGGAGAAGAGGATACTGCCTACTGTAATTTTTTTCCACATCATTTGTATACATCAGACACTGTGTCTACAACATAGCTGCAAAAATTCATAGAATCACAGAATGCTTAGTTTAATCACATTGCTAATGACTGTTGTGGTACCATCCCACACAATTCAACAGAAATTGAAATACCAACCATGTTCTTATCAGAAAATAAAATTGGAGATTTCATAATAGGAGATTATTACGATTGTAATTTTTATCCCCCCTAGAAGGCAGTCCACTTTTAAATGGGCTGTCTTGTACAGTTTCTTGAGTGATTTGTAGTGTAGCATATTGTAGAACACATTGCAGTAGTCTAATTTGAAGTGACAAATGCACTGATGATGGTAAAAATCATGATGTGTGGTAAAGAGCTGTCTCCAGGCTGACGTGTGTGAAGGAAACACATTCCTAAATGTTGATGCAATGCAGTTGTCAAATAGTAGTTGGAAATCCAATAGGGCCCGCAGGCTCGATTCTTAACAGCAAATGCAGAGCACCCAGCAGCAGATGGAGATGGATATAATTTTTATTACATCTTGAAATGACTTCCCCCGTCTTTATCATAGGTATTGCCTTACATGTGTGTCCACTGAGCTTTCAGCTAGCTATCCCATCCTTCCACGTTATGTGAATGCTAAATATGCACTGCTGGTTTAAAGAAGACACAGATGAGAGGTGTCAGCAGTGATCATCAGCATAGACCACTTATCCTCGCTCGTCTTCCTACAAGTTCATGCCACGTACGTGTGCCAAACAGGAAGAGACTTGTGGTAAAACTATTGTCAACCAGCAACATTTTGGGTAAAAAGTAATTATCACTACTGTGTTAGTGATCAAGACACAAGATAGTGTATGAAGAAGACAGCCATCTAGAAGAAATGCCATCAGCTTGAGGGTTAACGTTTCTAGCACATTCATTTTGCCTATGGCTGATGGACAGAGCACACCATGAATATTGGTGTGGACTTGCAATCTTTCCTTTTGGACTTGTAAATAATGACAGCCATCAAAGGAATATGAATTATTTCGTATGTTCAGGTTTTCTCAGAACCATCTTCTTTGAGGCTTCAACCAGGAATCAAGGTGTGGTTGAGTATGATGAAAGTAATCATATTGGATGACGTTTATTAAGGCTGTCAGCCAAATTTTAGGTCAGGAAAGTGTGTCCATCAAAAAAGCCACTGATCTATTTCATCAGAGAGGGAGAGAGAGAGAATGATCATTTCTGAGAAATAAAACTGTTTTCTCATATCTTGAAAATATTCAATAAAATAATATCATAAGAATGTAAGCCCGTTAATGCCAAAAAAAGTAAAACTCTAATAGTGGTAACTATAACTGTAGATTAAAGTAAAAGGGAAAAACATGTTCATCCCTGCATTATGTTTTCTGAAGTTTGTTTTCCAAACTTATTTCCAGTTAATTATCATATCCAAAGATAAATTGATTCACTTGTCAGAAGCAAGTTTTTGCTTGAGCACCGAGCAAATGAATGAGGAAAGTTCTATAACGGGAGAAACTGAGTATTTGGAAAATAGTCAGTGATATAGAGTAGTGTTAAATACTATCACCACCATTACAAAATATGTTGAATATGAAGTGGGAAAAATCACTTATGTTAATATTTGATTTGATCATTTGAATAGCTGATGATTAAGGAAATTTTAAAATTAATTTCACCTTTTATTAGTGAATCATTACTAATCATTATTGATTAGTTATTTTATTAGTCAACCATTTCACTTTTTATTAGTGAAAAACAACTGGTGAGTGGGCAGGACTGTAAATAAGTCATTGCAATTGAATGGTGTTTTCAGCAAAGTAAATTATGTCACTTCAGTTTCCTTTTGAGGAAACAGGTGGTCATTTTCCTTTTAAAAAAAAAAAATCTTAAATTAATGAACTTAATCTTACTATAGTATCCATCTGTGGCAGAGGAAGTGCTTCACCGTAGAGTAATGTATAGACTAAATTGCAGGGAGCCTATTTTCTCTATAATTGTATCAAATGTCTTAGCAGTTTGGATCTAATTAGATTGTTCTTAGTGAAAACCATTATGAATTCTATTAAGAATCTACGGTTACTGGTTTTCTGCATTCTGTTCAAAGAAAATTAGGCTCCTGCACTGCTAAAATCAAAATAATGAAAGAACGACTTTTTCATATCTATTTTCCTGTACAACTGGAACGCTCTATGTAATATTAAAAAAGAGCTAAGAAGAAATGCATTTGAATGAAGAAGTGGTCGTCTGGGAGAGCCTTATCTTCCTGATGTGTGAGCTATGAGCTGGTGTTGGTACTCCGTCCTCCAGCGGGAGAGCTCGTATCAGGCCAGCGATCGCGGTTAGGAGCTCTTATGCTCCCATGTCTATGGGAAGGATCCAGGCTCCTCCGCTGAAGGCAAAAGTCACCTTGTCTTAAAATACGGACAGTTAGAGGGAAGAGAGAGGACAGTGGGACGGGTGCTACGTTTTCAATGCATACATTACTTTTCTGGTTAACCTTGCTACCAAAACAGCTTATTGCAAATCTACATTGAATTCTGTTCTCCACTTAAAACTAGCGTTCAACAACCTTGTTTATAAGGAAAGTATAATAGATCCATCCCAAATTTTTAGCACGCATCTCAATGACAGAATTCCTTTTCTGAGACTTCACATGCAAATCATGTTCTTACAATGGGGCTAAGAAACGTTCAGGTTTTTTAGACTAATCTTTTTAAAAATCAGTATTTCTTAGAATAAATTAATAATGGAATAATGCAGACTGCTCCAACTTTCAAGATATCTGAAATTAATTGAAATCTGTGCATAGGATTAACTTTGGGCAAAAAAGGAATGCAGTTAATCCAATTAGCAATGACACTTTATCTAATTATGATTGTATAATTTGTTCTTCAGTCAGGTCAGCAGATCAGGTAATTCTTGTCTTCTCAATATTATTGTGATATCAAAAGAAACTCTATCGCTATCCAGGCTAGCTCCCTAAACTACATCACAACTGAGAAGTCTCTTGGGTTTTATGCGCTAATGATGTGAGATTGACCATAAGCATGATTTGTACCTAAATGAGAAGATTTCCACTGTATACTTTTTTGCTTGACTGCCATGTCTTTTCCCAAAGTTCTGTGGCTCCATACAGTTTCAAATTCAAGGTGAAGCCCAGCACTTACATTGGCTGACTGGACTACTCATGGGACTAGGGTATTTTGACCAGCCTCAAAGGAAACACTACGCAGTGGGCTAAGGTGCAGAAGTACATTATCAGAGCCCCCAGGAAATGGCGACGGTCCCAGGCAATATCGCAAAAAACCCCCTTTTTTTTCTCTCCTTTACTTTAAATTTATCTTACACCCCTTTTCTGTAATATTATTGCATTTTTTGTATTTAAATTTAAATTTAAAACATAGGTGTGGTTTTTTTAAAACTTAGTTTTTCTTTAAACATTAGCTTTTAACTTCCTGTTAATATGTCTGCAATAAAGAAATATTATGAGAATACTATAATTATCCTTAAATTATCAGTAACTACTCTCAACATGAATTCATTTTAATACAGTTTTTAATTTGAATAACAAAGGTCATAAGCACATAGAATATCTTATAGATGCTGCTGCTTAACAGCATTATAATTGTTAAGTGATGTCTGCTCTTTATAGGTGTGTTTGGCTGTACAGAAGTCATATACGCAGCTCTGACCAACAAATTGTCTCTAAAGACTTGTGGTTAGAAATAGCCATGTTATGCTTTCTTAAAATAGTTGCCAGTGTATTAGGGGAATACTCACACCAATACTGTGGTGACTGTGCTTGCTAGGAGTATATATCAAACTGCAGTTAACTAGGACACATTTTTCATTTCCATGTACCTTAAATGGGATTTATGTGTACTATTGACAGAACATGTGGGGTAACTTTTCTTGCAGATTTTGATATATTAACTGTGACTACCACATTTTGTTCTCAGCTACATGGGAATAATTCCATAAATGGTGATGATACAGGTATTTGAAATAGTATGAATTATCTGAGTTACCTTCTCTATAAGGGCAGTTGGCTGCAAGCAGGTTACTGATTCAATCTTTCTGAAGAATGGTCTCAACTAACAAGCAGTTTCTGAGAAACTGGAACCATAAGTGAAGAAGTTGGCATTATTTTCAAGCTATAAATGCATAGTTGATTTCCTTGGGAAGTATTATCACATTAACAAATAGTTAAGACTAAAAGGGAAAAAGCGGTTTGTAATCAGCATGCAATATGCACGGATGAGATTGCTGCCTGGCTACTTTCTCCTTGAAGCCTTTCCAGACACCTTAAGGCCAGCCCCAGTAGTATAACTGTATGAGATGCAGGGGTCTGCTCAGGGTGGGGAGGGGAGACGGTTTTTTTGGCTGTGTCCATCTTCCACTGTCAATGTGTTTTTCCAGCGGAGGAAAGGTCCTGTCATTCCAGGCTGTCTCAGTCCATGCCTCATGGCAGGACTCTTCAGTTAAATCAGAAAAAAGTGTGACGAGTGTAAAATCCCCCACCCAGACAAGGAGCTGCCTTGCTGTACACCAGCCACCACTTTTCCTCCACGCTCTCTCTGTGCCTGACCTGACAGATGTTTCAGCTTCCAGATGTTGGCCAAGACAGCCTGCTGAATGTCAGGGGGTTGTCGGCCTCTGTGTGTCCCTTGCTTCTATCCCATCCGCATAGTGAGTCTGACATAACCGATTCTAGGCTTGCTGGTGGGAGCGCCCTGTGCACTGGTAAGCCAGTCAATTTTTCCTTACTACGATCAAGTGCTCTTCAGCCATTTGAGCCAGTCTATCAACAAGTTAGTTGCAGGTGAAATGGAGCTAGATTTCCTTCCCATAACTGGCCAGGCATACCCTAATCAATGTCCCATCATATTCTAGACGGCAGGAAGAGATTGAGATGCTTTTCTAGAAACAGTTATTGACTTTATGCACATATATGTATATTTATAAGTAGAGACATTACAAGGTGCAACAGACTTTTATCTATTAGTAGTACTTGTACTTTGACAGAAAGATCCTGAAGCGGTTCAGAGGATACGTTTGACTGACGTAAGGGCAACCTAGATCCATCCACGAGTACGTTTCAAGATTCTTTCATGCAGTGTGCCACAGTAAAGCCTGAAACTCCCTCACCAGGAGGGGAAGTGTCAGGGCTGCACTGGCTAGAATCCAGTATCGAAAAGGAACGCCCTTCACAGACGTAATGCCTAACGCAGCTCCTGTTGCTAAGGAAATTCCTATGACTTCCTAATGGCTAGTCTAGGAGTCTTTGCTGGCTCAGAAATCCAAGGTGAGGCTCTAATTGGCCTCGTACATGCCTTACTAACACGTTAGAACTCTTACATGTACGGTGTTTTCTGCCAAAAATGAGACATTGCTGTCAGTGAACATATAAAGTATCTCAATCCTTTCTTGAAAATGAATCTGCAGTAAACTTCCATCCCAGGCTTTCAACAAAACTGTGTTATAATTCTCCATATAACTTGACAGGTGACAATTATAAATTTTTCCTCGATACTCGGGAGTGGGATTAAAGCAATACAGAAATAAGAATTAGTCTTCTTTCCCCTGCCTTTTTTTTTTAATGATTTTTTTGTCTTGGTGTAAGAATAGTATTGTGTTTGATATAGAGCTTTGGTCTAACGATATGAATATTAAAATAATAACCATCTTGCATCACCTGCTGAATTTCATCTCATTTGGCTAGTGATGCGTGCTCCCTGTGGAGGATCCGTCTGCTTTGCTTACCTTATCTCTGAACATTTGATTAGAAAGACTTGCACCATATCAGTTACAAACACATGGGTCCACATGATTCTGTGTAACCCAAAATCGCCTGACACTATGCAATGAAAATTAAGACTGGAAAATAAGGCAGAGTACAGAGTCCTGGAGATAAGAATAATCATAACATGGAAAGATAACTTTACTCTGGGTCACACCCAAAATTCATCAGTGTATGTAAGCACATTTCTGTGAACTTGGTGAAGAAGTACCGAAGCGCTTTTGAGTATGCCTCAGTTTATCGAAGTATTTTCATGTAGTTAAAATATTGAAGCGCAGTATCAGCCACAAGTTTTGGAATGACTCAGAGATTTGCATTAACAGGTATGAGATTTACAGAGATGAATTGAAAACATACTGCTGTGTACTACGTTTTATGGTTTTTATTGCTGTAAGGCACAGCTGTCAGGTGAATTAGTATTCTCTGAAACTGCCAGATGATCTCCCTGGAGAATCTGTTTTTGTGATAAATACAGCAAAGTTAGCAGCATGGCATGGTTTTGTCTCTGCATCACTGGAAGGACGACTGTGGTCAGTGGTGTTGCTCTACAGGAACAGCTGAACTGTGCGGGGCAAAGGCCTGGCTGGCTCTTCTGCGAAACAGAGCTTTTGTGCAAGCCAGTTCAAAGCACCAGAATGGATTCGTACAGATTTTTTTAAAGTTCCGCGTTTCCTATTCCAAGTCCAAGACACGCTTCTTTGACTTGGCCCTCAGTAATAGCAGTTTATAAAGCAGCAGAAAGAAAATTTAAAAGAAAAACGGAAAACCAACTTAAAATGTGAAAGAACTATACCTGATAAATATTAGTGACAAAACCTGAACTTCTAGAAGGCTTTGTGGTAATATCCTAAAGGATAACCTATAGAAAAAAATAGAATTTTCTGGGTTTTATTTACTGTCAGTCTTTCGTAGTAACACAGAGGAGGATTGACCTATTTCAATCTTGGTTACTTGAGATGGACACTATGACTGTCCACCAGCTATCAGCTGAGATAGTGGTTTTTTACACTGGTAGCTGGGCAACTTGAATTTAAAAGTTCTTCACACCTACGCGATAGAATAGTATTCTTACAGGAAGACAGTATCACTAATATTGACTGAATCTTCATTGTTTTAATTCTGAAGCCCTATGTCTTTCTCAGATAATATTTTTTTCATTTTGGTTCATTTGGACATTCATTTTGAATGTCCCTCTAAGAAAAAGTAATGGTTGGTCTATAACAGGAAAACTTCTGTGCCTTTTATTTATTTTCTTTCTAAACTACCTTCCAACTTCCACAAATCTTCCAAAAAGTGGGGAGTGGAGTGTGTTTTTTCATTATGATGATATCTCATCTTAAATCTCCTCTGGTAACTACTGACAAATGGCACACAGTAACACTTCTAGTGACTTGCTGTTCAAAGTTCGAGTGACTTTTGTATTTCCATTGTCTCCTACTTATGTTGTTTCTTACGTTGATATCCGTATCATAACCACAATCACTGAGGTTGGATGGTGCTGCTATTGTACAATATTCAAGTCTCAGCAGGCAGTAATTTTGGTTTATCCTAGGAACACAGCTTGGGTAAAAACGTGGAAACCTTGATAAACTGCAGTGTTTTCAGTATTAATCACTAAATGATTATGATGTAATCACATAAGAATCTGGTGTATCCCTGTTGTTACAGTACTGCAAAACAGTGTTGCTCTTCAGCCCACAGCAACTTACTATGCACAGTGAATTTTCCTCACGTAGAAACCTGGAACCTTTAGCGCATCAGCCTTGTGTCCTTCTAATCGATTTCTGATCAAAGCTAAGCGTTATTAGTCCCATATGTCACTAGAAGCATCAGTTGTTCACGGAAGTCTCCTCTCACAGTATGTTGGTTATCAAAACCACAAAGGCAATCAGGGTTTCTTCCTTTCATCAGTTCATAGTTGTTGGAACTACGCTCTGACATGTTGACTTTCATGTGCAATGCCCTTCTTCCCCACTGCAGCCGTAAAAAGTATCTTGCAGAACATTTTTATCATTTGTCAAAGGCCTAGATTTATTTTAATTCAGTTCCACTCTCTGTCTTTTACCAATTCTTGTCTTGTCTTTTTCCCCTCTCTTTCAGAGGATAAAGTATGGACAACTGTGTACCACGATCTGCAGATGCAGACTGCTGTGGGAGGCAACAGCCTGGAGAAGTTGTCTGTACTGCAGCTCAACTACAGCGCATCGATGGACCAGATTTCTGCCATTACCAGCAGTGCTGAATACTGTGAGCAGTTTATCTCCTATTCTTGCAAGATGTCTCGGCTGCTGAATACACCAGGTAGGCTGAGAATTAGATATAAATTAAATACAGTGTTAAAGAACTTGATCTGAACAGGTATTGCTGTTAGACCAGTCCATTCAGTGAAAATACGTCTTTGTTCTCCTTCGTTAAAGTTCACAAAGAGGTAAATAATTGAAAATACAGAGAAATTATTTTCTTAGGAAATTTTGCCTGTTTGCTTACTACTAGAATTAATTTTGTTGCGCCACAAATCTGTGTGTTCTTCTTTCAGATCTGTTGCTCCTTAAAGCAGGAGGCATTTGGTAAACAGGGTAACTTTTTAAGTGTCATCAATAGAGGCATTGAAAAATTGCTTTGAATTTTATGCCGTTTTTCTGGTTGTCAGTTTTCATATGCTGCAGTCAGCAAGGGCAGTGGCTGAATGAGGGTTGGATTTTTCCCACTAATACGTCTGAAACAGTTTCTTAAACACAGAGTATTTGCGGGTAATCAGACGCCTTACACATTGTAGAGATGGGCATGTCAGTAACGTGGTTGTGTAAGAAATACGATACGCTGTTACCTATGAGCAGATTCATGGTAAGTTTTTCCTTTTTCTGTGTAGCTTTACTGGAAGAGAACAGTCCTGGTGGTGCTTGCTATATGTGCCTCCTCAACAAGTCTTACCTCTCACTGATACAGACAAAAGTATTAGTTGTTCCAGAATCAGTAGAACAGCACATAAAGAAGGAATTCAGTTTTAGAAACTCTTTTAATAGGCACCTAGTACTTTATCTATGCTCTAATTGTGTATTATAGCATTTGATGTTAAATAAATCTTTAATGGTACTTAACAAAGACTGGGTTATAAGTGGAAACACACAACACGTTTTTGTGACTGTGAAATGAGTGCATTGTGATAGGAGCAATTAAAATGCATTTCAGATGAAACTAATGGCTGGATGCTTACAGTGTTATACTTTAAGCTGCTTCCCCTCATGAATTTATTTTGGTGTATTTTCTTATGGTGCTATAGATAAGGATTCATTTGGCATGCATGTGCATCTTATCTCTATTTCCATAAGCATTCTGTTAGTTAATAGATACTGTAATGCTTGTTACTCCTCTCCCTCCTCCCTGCTGTTTTTGAACTATTTCTAATGCATGGTTTGTCTCTGTTGCTATTATTTTGCTTAATTTAGCATAGCACAGAGACTCTGCAAAGTGGAAAATTATTTCTTCTTTCTTGGGCCTTAATGTACAGGATCCTGAATCATGTTCATAACTAGAAGTATTGTGATTGGATTCTGCTGATGGATGCAAGCTCCCTGGTTGCATATGCTTCAGAAAAGTAGTATATGGATGTATCTTTGGGCAGGTATTTAGAAGGCAAATTTACTTAGGGAACAGAGCTGGAGATAATGTGCAGAGAAAGCTCATAGTTTACACAGAGTAGAGTGTTAGCTTCTCCTTCTTTAAATATATAAGACTATTATTTCAGGACCAAATTGTACTTGTTAGTATATGTTTAAATTATAATAAAAGAAATATATACTGTAATTGCAGATATTTGCCCTAGCTTCTAGATTTACAAGAACAATTAAGCAGCACACAAAAGAATAACTTACTAAAAATTTCTTTAAGGAATGATCAATTCCAGATATTTGCATTTTTAAGGTTCTTGGAAATGTTTGCGTGTATTTTGCAGATACCTCTTTCTTCACATTTTCACCTTTTATATGGAAGGATAAATTCTCTTAGAAACTCTATAAGCCAGTTTGTTGGTCTGGAAAGTGAGTTTCCATATATATTCTATGAGGTGGGGTTTTTTCCCTTTAAGTGAGAGAAAGAAACAGCAAACGCAGATCATTTTAACCTAGACAGTAATAAAAAATCACACTGCAGTGTTTGCATAATACCTGTAATGGTTTGTTCACATAGCACAGCAGAGATTTGTGTGTTAGTGGGGAAGAGGCCAATACATTTTCTTTCTAAGCTATGTGTTCTTGGCTTCAGTCTATGGCTTCTAAGCTAAGGAACGAATTTTTCATATCTTTCTTTTTCTTTTTTTTTGGAGGATTGCCTTATTTGCTAAATATATTATGACACCCTATCCATAGCACAGCACAGCTCCAAATACTCATGTGGCTTCTTCTGCCACAGAGCTTTCTATATAGATCATTGCAGTATGGTGCCCACACAAAGAAATGGAAAAAAAAAAAAAAAAAAAAAATACATTTTTTTTTTCCCCAAAAAGTGGAATCCTGGTTTTTTTGAAGCCAGGGGTAANAATCCTGGTTGTATTGAAGCCAGTGGTAAAACTTCTGTAGACTTCCTGGGATCAGGATAGCATTTGTGGCCTTGACCACAGGTGCTTTTCAAAGTCAGAACTTTTTCTTTACACCTAGTTGGATGTTTAAGTAACCACTTAGAATAGACTTGTCATTTTGTTTTAAATTGCATCAAAGATAACAGAGAAAATGGAGAAGACAGTGCAGCAACTCAGCTTTTTCACCTTTTTGCCTCTTGGGGATCACATCACTTTACAACATGATTCCTTCTCAGGGAGAAAATGCTCAGTTAACATATTTAAACAAATCAGGATTGAAACCGTTTATTGATCTATTAATGGCAAGTAATTAACTAGCCATCAGTGAACTATAGCTTTTGCTGCTTTCAGTTGTGCATTTTCTGACAAGGTAAAGGTATATACAATTGCACTAATATATGTTCTGCTGCTAATAATAGCTTAAATAGTTTTTTTTAGTGCAGTGGAAATGGCATCAAAATGCTGTGTTTGACGAAAGCCTTTATATTAATAAACCTGTTTTGTTGTGGGGTTTTTTTTTGGTTGCAGGCAGAGTGGTCAAAGAATTCTCATTGTCACGTGCTTTGAGAGCAACAGATGGAAAGCAGTCTGTACAAACTAAGAATTCTCATTCTTCTGTTACGAGTTTTAGATTTTGAGTCTTTATTCCTCCAGGTCCATGTCTTTTTTTTTTTCTTAATCATGGGTTTTCATGCAAGCAAAATAACATGTACATCCCAGAGAACAGATTAAAATCATTGCTAACAATAGGGATCGGGAGTGATTTTACAGGTCGTAATGCCATTGCCTTTCCGCTTAGTCTGAGGGAAGCCAGTAATAAGATGTTCCATGTAAATTAAATCATAAGTGACTTCTGAAAACATACCCGAAACCAGGAATTTCGTAAGACTGTAGGATAATTTGAAGGGAATGCAGAAGGACATCTGGTCCAATTTTCTGCTCAAAGCTGGATGAACAGTCCTTGTTTGGTAGGAAGTAAAGACTACCTGGAAATGCANCCCCAAAAAAAAAGGAAAAAAAAAAAAAAAAAAATTACATTTTTTTATTCCTCAAGAAGTGGAATCCTGGTTGTATTGAAGCCAGTGGTAAAACTTCTGTAGACTTCCTGGGATCAGGATAGCATTTGTGGCCTTGACCACAGGTGCTTTTCAAAGTCAGAACTTTTTCTTTACACCTAGTTGGATGTTTAAGTAACCACTTAGAATAGACTTGTCATTTTGTTTTAAATTGCATCAAAGATAACAGAGAAAATGGAGAAGACGGTGCAGCAACTCAGCTTTTTCACCTTTTTGCCTCTTGGGGATCACATCACTTTACAACATGATTCCTTCTCAGGGAGAAAATGCTCAGTTAACATATTTAAACAAATCAGGATTGAAACCGTTTATTGATCTATTAATGGCAAGTAATTAACTAGCCATCAGTGAACTATAGCTTTTGCTGCTTTCAGTTGTGCATTTTCTGACAAGGTAAAGGTATATACAATTGCACTAATATATGTTCTGCTGCTAATAATAGCTTAAATAGTTTTTTTTAGTGCAGTGGAAATGGCATCAAAATGCTGTGTTTGACGAAAGCCTTTATATTAATAAACCTGTTTTGTTGTGGGGTTTTTTTTTGGTTGCAGGCAGAGTGGTCAAAGAATTCTCATTGTCACGTGCTTTGAGAGCAACAGATGGAAAGCAGTCTGTACAAACTAAGAATTCTCATTCTTCTGTTACGAGTTTTAGATTTTGAGTCTTTATTCCTCCAGGTCCATGTCTTTTTTTTTTTTTCTTAATCATGGGTTTTCATGCAAGCAAAATAACATGTACATCCCAGAGAACAGATTAAAATCATTGCTAACAATAGGGATCGGGAGTGATTTTACAGGTCGTAATGCCATTGCCTTTCCGCTTAGTCTGAGGGAAGCCAGTAATAAGATGTTCCATGTAAATTAAATCATAAGTGACTTCTGAAAACATACCCGAAACCAGGAATTTCGTAAGACTGTAGGATAATTTGAAGGGAATGCAGAAGGACATCTGGTCCAATTTTCTGCTCAAAGCTGGATGAACAGTCCTTGTTTGGTAGGAAGTAAAGACTACCTGGAAATGCAGTTTTCCCTACTTACTGTTTTGGGTTTGGGTTTTTTGTTTGTTTTGAACTCGCAGCCCAATATGTTATAAATTATGTTCAGACCCAGGAGTCTGTTTCAAAGCCTTAACAAAAGATCATCAGAATACCAGAATTAGTCAAGATAGCTTGGGGGCTTTCTTAAGAAAGCACAAAACCGGACACCTCTGCTGAAAATGCACCATGCTATCACAATAAACAATAAAACTATAGGTACACTGTACATTTCTGGGGAAGCCATTTTCAAGCAGGGAGCCTGCAGTGGATGCAGTTGTCTCACAGTCTTTATGTCAATGAAGTATGTCCTGAGGAGATCTGTGTTCAATTCCTGACTCTGATACAGATTTCCTTTATGAATTTTACAATTTATATAATTTTTTTTTTTTTTCAGTTCAGTCAACATGAGGCTAACGCTTCTTATTGTCTATATTGTCTATTTAGATAATGTGTTTTTTAGAACAGGAATTCCTTTGTGAATATGCAATTAGCATGATAGAGGCTTGATTTTTGCAATCCAAGTAACTGTTACTGTTAATAAATGAATGAAATGATAAGCCTGCGGATCGTAATTGCAACTTAATAACAGTGTACATGTATATGTAAATTTGAAAAAAAAAAACCAAACAGACGTTTTGTTTTGCTCTTTTACATTTACATTTCTCATATCCTCTTTTCTTCTCGTTTCCTTGGAAACTTCCATTTTGAGAAGATAATGATATGTTTAGTACTGAGGACATGCAGAAAGCTCGCTGTTTTCTGAGTTCTCGATGCCCATACACTTTCCAGTTGGTCTGGGAGGTGATAAGACATTTCCCTCATTTGCGAACAGGAACTTCGAGATAGAAGAGAGTTCTTCTGTGCCCACTGGTTAACAAGAGGGAACGAGCCAACGCAGGATATAGAATCGCTTTGCTTTTATAGGAAGAAGCTTCCCTTCTTTGCTGTAAGAAACGAAGTGATAGAGAGGACGGTGTTACAAGATACTAACAGAATGCAGAATGTTAGTTACTCGGACTGTATCTCTTCGTGCACTGTTGTCATTAGACTTCCTAATAACACCTGCTTGTGACTTCCTTGGTATGAAATTCTCCATAGGCCACTAATCTCAGCCTCCGAAACGGGGAGGGAACAGCGCGGTGCTTCTGCCGTTCTTCCCTTCACCCTGGGAATGAGACCCTGGAGGGAGGAGGCTGCTGTGTTCACAGCATCTGTGAGTCCGTCATTTCCCAGAGCTGCAGCAGCTGTAACGAACAGTCAGTGTGGGGGAGCCGAAAGCAGAGATACAGAGAGCAGAAAAAGATCTGTCGGTGTTGTGTTCCGATTTTTGTTCCTATTCACTCTGCCTGCGGGCAGCATATGAAAAGCATACAGCAGAGTTACTGCAGTACACGAATTACTGTTTCATGCCTGTTTGTCTTGGGGGGAAATGAGACAGCAGCTTCACGAATTCAGGAGTTTAACAGGTGAAATAGAAAACTTAATTTGCTGTTTGGTTGTTTTAGTTACAATAAAGCCATTGTAATACCAGTAGTAAATAAGATTTATGGGTGGACTGAGATAAAAACAAAGTTAAAAATTGCAGTATGGTATTTTTCCTAAGTAAGCGTCCAAATTGGAACTTTATGAGCTTCTACATCACTAGACATTAGCTGACCTAGAATGCTAGTTGCAGATATAATTCCTGCTTAGTAAGAGTTTTTCAAAAAGAGTCTGAGAGAGGAAGGGGATTTCTGCAGTCCTACAGTGATGAATGGAAGCTGCTCCAAAACTTGCTCAGGCTTCAGCATTTGATTCTCAATGTTCTTTCAGAAAACATGCTCATAAGCTTACATGTATCTTGTCCAGCCTTAAGAAATTTATGGATTGATCCCTTCTTCTCTGTCAGTGTTCTAGAAATGCTGATTTCAACTTCCAGTGATTTTTCAAGCACAAGGGTAGCAGGAGCAATGTCCTTGCTCCGCTCTGATCTATATGCTCATGTCCTAGAAGTGGAAACCAACAGCTTTTGGAGATTTCTTTTTTCCTTAGTTGTTGTCATGTTGCTATAGAATTGAAGCAGACATTAGTAAATTTGATAAATGTTTCTCATTAAATACATATCAGTCCTCCTAGGTGAATGTTAGGTAGGTAAATGGTTAGTTAAGAGGTCATTCTTTCTAGTCCATTATTAATACACCCTTCTCTCATGTCTGTGTTTCACTCTGCACCTTTGCTTGTCTCTTAGCAATTCCTGTGAGGTTTTTTGATACTGTGATCACCGAGTCTCACTTTATCCTCATCATACTTTTAGCTGGTGAACTATTTTTGCTAATTTTCCAAGTTATCTTTGCTGTTGTATAGAATTAGACTTAATCCAGTATCACTAAGTGAAAAAAGCTACATGTTGCTTTGGTGTTTGTTAGAAATAATAGTAGCTGATAACAGCTTTGTGAACATTAGAAATCCTCTACGGAAAGTGTAACTGCAGTGCTGTGAGCCCTAGTTTTTTGCTATGCCTTTTTAAGAAAAAGTGGTGCATTTGAGTTTTAACTTCGCAGTTATAGCAGAATGTTCCAAACTGGTTGTTTCTCATACCGACTCTCTCTGTACCTGTGTTCTGCCTATTATGGGAAAAGTTTCACTATCTTTATTTCTTAAAAGAAAGATAGAAGGTGGCAATAATTACTCCACTGTTTGTACTGAATCCTGGTTTAGAAAAACTGTTCAAAACCATTCATGGCTATTGTTTTCACAGAATCAGTCACAGACATTGCTTCTTCGTGAAACCAGGTTGTTCTGGCGAAAAGTCATCTTACTTGATGAATGACCAAAACAAATTAGTTTATTAATTTTTCAGACAAAATGGATCTAGATGCTATATCATTGCGTGTCTTGACAAGAATTTCTCTTTCACCCATATCCTAAATGCATTCGCATTACTCTGAGTATTTTTTCTTATTCAAATATGCAGTAAAAATATCCAGTGTTTCTTTTTTCATTCCCATTCCTGAGATGAATGTGTGTCATAAACATATGCAATTAAGAGAAGATGGTACTTTCCAGTGCATAAAACAAAAGGATTGTAAGACAGAGCTCCGTTCCCTACTGTGTTATGGACTTCTCTTGGCCTTTTCTTCATTGCCCTGTGTCGCCTTATAAGAAGACAAGTGTTCAACTATTATTGAAACATTGTGTGCCCTGTTTTCATGGATAGATGATACTGTTTCATTTCTTGAGGCTGTGACTTTTACCGATCTGAAAGTTAGAGTTAGGCTTTCCTAATTCTAACCTGAGCTTTCCCAGCTGACAGCCTGGGGCGTTGAGCTGTCCTTTCTATATTAGGTTTTACATTTGGAAAGCCTTTTCTGCTTCTCAGGAGCCCCTTTAAACAGTGTTTAGTTAATATTTGGAGTTTGGAAGTAGTGGAACGGCTTTGTAAGAACTACTTTTTGTTGTTAGTAATGTTATTAGATCCCATCCCGTATATCATATATGTTTTTCATAGTGAGTCCATCAGATAAACCTCTGGAACACAGCAGAGTGCATATGAACTTGAGAGTGGATATGGTGTGGCTATTTGAACAGCCCAAAATACATCTTATTCCAGGAGTATGTTTAAGTATGTTTTTTTTCTGCACTTTTTATGTATGTATGCTTGATTTTATTTATCAAATCAGTCTATTAAAATGTTTTTCTGAATTGTCTCTGAAACCGAGTGCCTGAAATAGTTTCCCCTTTTCACCTTGTGAATAATTCCACATACATTTTCCCTACTTTTACACACTTTCTTCATAATGTAACTCATTCTTTCCATGGATCCCCTTCAATGATTTCATACTCTGCCTGCATACATTTGCTAATGTTAAAACAGTGTCACTTAAACATTGCCTGAGTGTGTATGAGGACAGAGTTTTACTGAAGGTTAAAGGGAATATGCAAAAAAATACAATGTATTTTAAAATCAGGTTCGCGTAACGTCATTGCCATTATAATCTGGGGGAGGAGAGTGCGTTGTCCCCTTGAACTTTTGTGCCTTGATGTGCTTGTCGCATAAGCCATACATACCTGTAGATTTCCTCGTGGAAATCTCTATTTGTACAGGAATTTATATAGAAAGAGATGGCCTGCAGATAATGATCGCTTCTTCTTAGAAGCAATTACTTTAACAAGATCCTTTTTAAATGTATCTTTTGAAATATTTTGATATGTGAGATTTGCTCAGTGTGAGAAGATGAAAAAACTCAGTTAATCTCTGATTTTCTGTAAGGTAGACAAATTTTACTGGCATATGGACAGTAACTTCTATTTTCAAGGAATTTGTGTTGCCAGCAAAAATGAGTCATGATCACTTCCTTACATTATTTTGGAATAAGGAGTGGGAAAGATATTTCACTTTAATAGGAATAGGAATAAAAACCAATAACCATGTTTTCTGGAAAAATAGATCTGCAGATTTAAAAAAAAAAAAAAGAAAGGTTGCTTACCGTATCTGCGGGTGGAAATTAAACTTTGAATCTGGGCATTTGTTGGCCAGTGCAATGATGAAGGTAGAGCTTCTAACAAGATGCAGAAGATTGAAATGCAGTCCAGCCTTTCAGCAGCTAAAGGTTTGGAATCAGTTACCAACTTAGCTGCTAAACTACAGTGAGTTTCAGAAAGTGGCAGCTGGTTAGTATGTGCTGCTATCTCAGTTACCCTAGAAAAGACCCATTATCCTAGTTTCTATCGGAAGCCGACCCCAATTCTGCTTTGCAGAAATAGCTGGGATGTTTTAGTAGTCAACATGGACTCTGTAAAGCAAACAGATGCTGCACAAGTAATAGTGGGGTTTCACCTGCAGCTTGTTAAGATCCTGTGCGTTGCCACAGCAGCAACAATGATACTTTGTTTAAACTGCAGATGTGCAATTAGATACATGTAACTTATAGGATAGACCTTACTAACTCATAAATTCAAGACATATTTAATATCTGTCAAGCTATTTTTAAGTTGACATGTATGCCAAAGCACTCGCGTAGATGAATAGCTATAAAGAATGTGTCAAGTTTAAGTTGTGTCCACAAAAATATTTGTATTTTGGAACATGCTATACTATTAAACAGAATCTTTTCTCCCGTCACCTTAAGAACCAGTAATTCTGCTTTCTGCTAACATTAGTCCATTGCAAAAGTTCTTTTTACCTTTTTTTTCTTTCCCCTTTAACTCATTCCTGTTTGATGTTTTATTGTCTCCCTGCTTCTGGTATTTGTAACATATTCTGATTTCATATATACTTTTGTAAAATCTTAATAGTATTTACGGTGGTGTTACTCTTGAGTGACACAGAAGTAACAGATCAAAGCTTCTTTTCTTTCTAATCGTCTGTCCCCTATGGCATGGACTGCGTTTTCATCTTTTTTTTGCAAAGCACTATGTCAAGTAGCAAGAATGTTTGGAAGAGATACTGAACTAATTTCTTTTCTGGAAAATCTGAAATTGCAAGCAGACCAAAAAAATCATCAGACATGCAAGATAATTAATCTGTGATGGTATTCTGCACCACTCCTAAGATCTAAAAATATCTTAACAAAATCTCCAGATGTTAGGGAGTTGGAAGTAATGAGAGTTTTGGTTTGTTTGGATTGGGGGGTTGGGTTTTGTTTGTTTAAATATTTCTCTGCAAAGTGTGTTTGAATGTAGCACTCCTAAGGAACTGAGAGGATTGCTGGCCACAACTTAATGATCAATGCAAATCAGCATTTATCACGCTAAGCAGAGAGCAGGCTTAATCTCGCTGATCCAAAAGAATCTTGACTCTTGCTCTAATTAGTTTTGCACCTTGATCTGTGGCCTGATGGCCAATTCTGTTGTTCACAATCATGTTCAAGTACAAGAAATCTGTAACACCAGCAAGACTTTGTGAACACAGAAAAAACAAAGAAGGATAATGAGTGGAAACCGTGGAAATCCGCCAAAGGTCAAATTAGGTCTTTCCTCTGATGAAGTTAAGGTTTTACCTGCAGAGCTTCTTCCGAACATCCACTTGGCTCATTACAAAAGTGGAGCAACTGAATATTCACATACACTTCAATAAGAAGTGCATAGGGAACCGATCCATGTTTGCATGCAGCAGCCCAATGCCAATGTCTAGTTTTCTTTGGACTCGCACGCAGATTTCGTGTTGTACAGTAACACCTGGACAAGAGAAAGATAATGCAGTTACCCATTATGTCAGTTCACTTGGTATCCTCTGTGGGCTGACTGTTAGTGTTTTGTATTGTGTATGTTTTCTAATGAACAGAAAAATAATAAGCAATTCCAATGTTGATATTATTACTGTTGTCAAAATTCATTTTTATTCAACGTAGTGGAACTATATGAACTAGAATCATAGAATCACTAAGGTTGGAAAAGACCTCTAAGGTCATCAAGTCCAACCGTCAACCCAACCCCCCCATGCCCACTAAACCATGTCCCCAAGCGCCTCATCTACACGTCTTTTACATCCCTCCAGGGATGGGGACTCCACCTCTGCCCTGGGCAGCCTGTGCCAAGGCCTGACCACTCTTTCAGGAAAGAAATTTTTCCTCATGTCCGACTAATGCTTAGAGAAAGAGTAAAAGGTTCAATTATCTTTTTCAATGTCATGCTAACTTTGGTAATCCTTTCATTATATGCCTTTTCATCAGGAATTTACTGTCTTTCTATATTTTAAGAGCAAACACACAAAAAAAATTTCTGTCAATTGAATCTATTAAAGGATTCTTTTTCTCTGTCTCCCAAACTTTGTAATCCCTGCTCGGAGTTATGACTGAGGAATGATATTAGAATAGGTCCTTTTCTTTGTCAATGACTGAAAAATAGCAATGCTTTCTTGCTGACAAAATCTTAAATAAGCTGAGCATAATCAAAACAAATTTTAAAATAATTTCTCTCCTACTTCAGAATATTCTTTGAGATTTCTCTCTGATTAATTGCAGTGCAACACTAATGGCAGCAACATGGACCTTACTGAAGTCCTGTCTCCTGTATTAAGACTGATTATTAATGACATTTCACTGGAGTAGGGTGGTGAGCATCTGTTTAGCTGCTCTTTTATTCCTAATGCCTCTGTAATTTCATCAGTAAAAACAGTGGCATCTTCAATTTGTCATTTTCCATGTTCATAAATCTCCCCATTCTTCTGCTCTTTCATTTTAAGGTATGCTTTGTTTCATAAAATATTTTGGTGTGAATCAGAATGAATACTTTTCAAACACCAGGCACATGGCACTAGGTTTGATCTGTTTAGGAACTAAGGGAGAGTAAAATTGAGTATTCATTTCAAGGCAGGAACATTTACATTGCTCTTCAGAGCCCTGATCTCCACGTACAGCCTGGACATGACCTGAATAACCTGACCACCCTGTTCCCTGAAAGTCTGGGTATCCTTCAAGGGTAAATGGATGGACGTGGGTAGGAAGGGAGGCATAGTCATTATGGTAGGTTCTCTAATGGGAATTAGAGAGGGGCCAGAGTGGCAAAGCACTCCAGAAAGTACCTTGCCCTTGCAGTCAGGGCTCCTGGGATGTGCCTGCCCTGGGATCGGGGAGGGAGGGGACACTGGGAGCCCTTGGCTGCTGGAGAGTGGTGCAAGCCCCCTCTAAAGCCACAAAAGACAGGCTTAGCATTGCACAAGGGGAGTAACAGAGAGAAAATGGCATACATGGTTGAGTTCATCCTCGCTTTCATATGCAAGTGGCTTAGAATGGAGACAAAGGCATAATTCTTGTCAGAGGACTATATTTCTTTGCCAAAGCTTTTAGTAAATCACTCATGATCCTACAAACCAAAGGAGCAGCATGTTTGCAAGTCACAGAACATCTTGTGAGTGTATTCGTGTTATGATAATTTATCCAAGACAGCAAGCAATAGCTTGCTTAGTTCTGTATCAAGGGGCAAAATCTGTAATTAATAAGAAATAAGTTTTCTGAATGAAGTTGAAGGGGAGTTACAGCAAGCAACCTTCTCTGTCTTTCTCTGGTTTTTAAATAATCCACTTAAAGGCATTATTTATTATTTAAAGAGAAACTTAAGAAATGGTAATGACTGGGATTAGTGTCATTCTGGAAAAAGTACGACTATGTTCTGTTTTGTATTTTCTTATACAAAAATAATGTGACAAAAGTCTGGAAAAATGTATGAAAATTGGTATCACCAGGGATTGCAGAGGGGTACCTAACCCAGTACACGTGTGTGCACAGGGCTGCCGTAACAGGCCACACTTCACCAGAGTCTGTGATGAAGAGTTCTGTAATAAATTCTGCACAGGAACTTCCCCATATTCCTCCTATATTAATGAATAAGTTGTCATTTCTGTAGTTTTACTATGTTTTAATTAAAACGCTATATTATTATTCTCTAAAAAAAAGCCTAACCTACCAAAAAAATGGTATCAAATTTAAATACAGATTACAATCCCTGGATTATCAACACCGCAAATTCTTTTTTGCTTCTGACTGTTGAGTTTTACTGGGATATAGATATTTACACGAGTAGGCCATTTTAACATTTAAGGGAAATGCTTTGTCTGTTGTCTTATTGTGTGATGTTCTTTCTATATATAAACTTAACCTAACAAATTTATTTCATGTTTTTTCCCCTCATACTTTGCTACTATGTTTTACTCATATGTTTTACTATCACTGGGATTTTCAAACAGATCAGAATACCACTACTTCTTTTTTATATATACAATTTGGTAGTAAAACTTGTTTAAATATTTCTAAGAGTCATTCCTTCCCCAAAATAGGCATTTC
Source organism: Pelecanoides urinatrix (assembly GCA_013400755.1). Taxonomy (NCBI): domain Eukaryota; kingdom Metazoa; phylum Chordata; class Aves; order Procellariiformes; family Procellariidae; genus Pelecanoides; species Pelecanoides urinatrix. The sequence goes on along the minus strand of VZTQ01013191.1, from coordinate 26,776 downwards.
GGGAGGTCAGGAGGATGCAAAATATTCACAATACACACTGTAAATTTTCAACTGTAGTTGACTATTTAAACAGTAACTTTGTAAAGAAAAAAATGCAAAGGAAAAAAATATACTTCTTAGTCTACAGCTTCAATACTAAAGAAAACAGTTGTTTTTCATATAATTAATTTTTAGCTTTTTAATTTTTCTGCCTTTTTTTCCTTCATTCTCTTTTAAGTCCATTCTTTCATGGTTTTGATTACTTCTTTCTTCCTCTCTTGCTTGCTTTTTAACTCACTAATTCTTATTAATACATGTGGAAGGCTTATTGCTTCCACTGATCATTTTTTCAAGCTATGAAAATCTATTTTCGGATGCTGGTTCTCTCTTTTTGCATCACTCTTCTTCACATCGTTTTCAGACTCTTCAGAAGAAGATGGGCAAGGCTTTAAGGGATAGTGGGGGCGGTGAGGGAGGATCAGAGTTTAGCAGGTGGGGATAAAGAAATGATACATCAGCAGTGCTGTGGAGAGATTGTGGAAAGCTGCTTGGGAAGAGGGTAACATAGTGCAATTTTTAGGAGATGACGGAGAATCCAAATCACTCTGTGTATATGGTAGCTGGAAGGCTTTTGGCAGCCAACAAAAATATACTGAAGGGATCATTGTTGAGCTGAATTACTTTGTTCTCAAATTGGAGTTGGTTTAATTGAAACTAATGTGCTAATATTAGCTAGGTTGGGGAAATTAAGAGTGCTATGGAAGGATTCTAGAAAGTACGGAGGTGGTGCAGAATAATAAAAATGTGAAATATTAAAAACGGTTGAATAGCTTTATGCAGTTGGAAAAATTGGACAGTACTTGAGAGTCCTAAGTTGAGTGAAGTCACATCTAGCGTAACTTCCTTGAAATCAGTAGAATAATGAAAAGTTAATTTGCCACATAAGCAGTTTTCAGGTTTTGATTAATTTTAATGGGATTTGCTATGTTTTAAAAATGAAGCCCTTTGAAAATGCAGAGCAAGTTGAAGGTCAAAAAAAGGAACAAAATGTCTTTGAGTGTCTGAGCATGTCGTGGACCGCATTCAATAGCATTTTAGAACTAGCTGCTTTCCAGTTTCATTGAAAACACCACATGACTTCTAGGGTACAGTAAACCCACATTTGCTTTGATCAACATAGAATGTCACACTACCACATGCCACTTGTAGAAATATGTCCTAATCGAAATTGGTTTTGAAATTGGACTAGCCCTTTAAACAGATATGAACTCTCAAGTTCTGCTTTGGGATGCGCTAAAAATTTTCTTCATATGCTCTTGGAGGTCAGTATTCTTTTCACTCCCTGACGTGAAATTATCCAAATAAAATAGTTAAAAAGCAAGCACAATCCAAGAAGTGACTTCCCTAGAGTTTCCCTAGAGGATTCAGCCAAGGACAGCTGATCCATTTAAGTATTAACTCTAATTTAAATGCGTGTACCAATTTAATTCAAAGTCTGTGATTGAAGAAGATAAAAAAGTTTGAAGGTTTGTAGTACAATTGGTTTTATTAATTGAAAACTAGCATGTAAAGGAAATTTTGAAAATATTGGAATACTGAGTTCTTCATCCAGGTCTAACCACTTCAGATCCCATGCAAAACAACAGTACCTGAAAATTATTTTTACTGTGTGGTTGTTCAGCTGTCAAGATAAGATGAATTGATAGTCTCAGTCTACTTCCTACTGGGCATATGCTGCATGTAATATAATCATCATTGCTGGCACCTTCTGCGGCTGCATTAGCTGAGGCTACCAACTGGCCAACCTGCTAGTCTCCTGCAACAGCAGCTGGTATAAGGCTGTGTGAGCAACTTTTTTTGTTGGCTGAATGTTTTGGGAAAAAAAGTAAAGCAAAATAGAACAAATGTTTAAAAAAATCTGCTTTTAAGAGGTCAGCTTCTTCAGGTCAAATTATGATATGTTTCACATTTTATGGCTAATCAATATAAATTAATAACTGCAAAATATAAAACAATAAATTACAATTTTTATGTTTTTTTTCCCTTCAGTTGTTTTTAGTCTAAACAATGTGCTGAGTTTGACAATGAACAGTTTCTTCAGCTAAAACCCATGTTTTCAGAAGGGAAAGATGTTTTGACACCAAAAGTGATTGGGTCCAAGTTGCCTTACGTTGACAGTGGTCAGACTCATGCCAAGTTAGCACATTTGCATAGTTGTTACTTGATTTGTATTTATTCTTGAATAAGATGGACACAATTTATCAGAATTATTAACAAATCTAGCAATTATTATTGGCATTTATTTTCATTAAAGTAATTACCAGGTGAAATGACTGCAGTTATACTTTATGATATAGTGTATTTCTGTCCGTAGGGCATATTCAATTATACCACATTTCAGAAGAAAATGGTTTCCCGCAGTGAACAAGCACAGCCGTCCTCATCCTGCGGTGACCCAGAAGTGTTGCTGTCATTTGATAACGTTATGGTTTTTACACTAAGTAACAAAGTACAGATCTTGTTTATTTGCCAATTAATTAACTGTGTTTTCATCAACTCTAATGGGAGCTTGATTGGCTTTTAAGGACCAGGGACTAAATTTTGCTCTCGGCTTATTTTTCAAGTTTGGAGACAGTAGTGGTTTCATATCCTAACATATGTAATGACAGGGATGAGAGGAAACCTGTTATTTTACTTGCCCTGATGTTTGGTGGTTTTATAAAAGTATTTCTATAAACAGGAGATAATATTTTCCGATCTGGTCAGTACAACATTAAGTGTATGATAGTCAAAATGATTCTTTCACATCTACTGGCATTTCAGTATTTGTGTTACAGACTCTTTCCTTCCAATTTATTTTATGTTCTAGCTTGTTGTTTGAATTTGACGCTGGACCAGAGCCACAGGTCAAGATACTTTGGCTGGAAAATGTTTTTTGAATAGCATTAAGTATGGAGATTGACATCAGGAATGACTCTACACATGGCTAATCCCTCCATCCTGTCAGCTGTAAATAAGAACCTATATTAGCAAAGTTGCAATTTATGTTACTGATAGCGCCAAAAGCACTGGTACGATGCTCTTTATATGGGCTCACGCAAATGGTTGATTGCTGCTGAAGTATGCATTGACATGGAGCGCATCCGCAGGTAATTTATGGGAAAACGACAAGATCTGAAATACTAAGTGAGGCAATGATCAGTGAGCAATATGATCGCCTCAGATCAGGACACATTTTCAGAACGGTGTTCGTCATTGCTTCGGAGAAGAAAAAATGCATGTACAAAAAAATTATGATACCCAGGGTAGTGCTTAGAGATATGACGCAGTATAAAATCGTATGATATGATACCTTTCCATAAGCACTGTGAGTTTGGGGGATTATTTATTCAATATAAAAGACATGATGGGAAAAAGTAAGTATTCACGGAATCATAGAATCACAGAAGGGTTGGAAGGGTTCTCAGGAGGTCATCTGGTCAAGTAAGGCCACCTAGAGCTCGTTGCCCAGGACCATTTCCAGGTGGCTTTTTTGGAAGTCTTCAAGGATGGAGACTCTAAAACCTCTCTGGGCAACCTGTGCCAGTGCTCAGTCAACCTCACAGTAAAACAGTGAGGTTCCTGAAGTTCAGAGGGAACCTCCTGTGTTTCAGTTTGTGCTCAATGCCTCTGGTCCTGTCACTGGGCACCACTGAAAAGAGCCTGGCTCTCTCTTCTTCATGCCCTCCCTTCAGGTATTTATATACATTGAAATGTATACCTGAAATGAGCAAAGGCATATTCCGTACCATGCATAAAAACTGGAGGTGGAGGAAGAAAGAGTGGGGTTTGACTTCCAAGTTAGCCATCGCTTGGAGAGTGGCTGGGCATCGGTCTGCTTGAGGGGGAACAGGAGTGATTGCCTTTGCATTCTGGGTTGGTTTTTTTTTGTTTCTCTTTCCTTCACTCACTAAACTGACCTTTATCTCGACCCATGTGATTTCTCACTCTTGCTCTTCCTGTTCTCTCACATGGTCCATCGCAGGGGAGTGAGTTAGCGGCTATGTGGGTGCTTAGGGGCTGGCCAGGTCAACCCATCAGGCTTTGAATCTGAGCATTTGAAATCAATGCACAACATGTTGAGAGGTGCAAAATGACTGTATATTTCAATACAAATAAAGTGCTGAGGTTTTTCAAACAGCAATTAATTGAGGAGGAGAAATCCGTAGTTTTTACTTGCCAAGAAGGTCTTTGCCAACAGAAGACTGATTTGTCTGATTGTAGTATTCGGGCAGATACTGAATACTAGGAGATAGCATTTGGTCAAAACCAAATACATAGCTGAAAAATGTATGTGGCGCAACGGCCACAACTGCAGCAGAGCATTAGTCAGGAGATCATTAGCAATGATTAGTCAACCCTGTAACCCTACAAAACAAATCATATTCTCAATTAATTTTCATACTTAATAACTTGCTAATGCCATCATTATGAATTTTGAAAAAAAAACCTCTTCAGATGAACCATCCACTTTAATTAAACCCATGCAACAGAATTTCAGTTCTTCTGTAATAATTAGAGGTTGCATTTCCCTTTTCCATATGGGCAATTTGGTAATATATCTTGAATATCAATATCTTGAAACAATTATAAATTAAATTTTCAAAAGTATTTACCTTTCCATGTTATGAGAATGTAGAAGACTATGCCAAAGGCTTTCTGGTTTAGAATAGGTATATTTTTATTGGTTAAAGAGAGTTTGCTGCTTCTGTTTCAGTTTAGTTTTAGGATATGTTTATTTGTAGGCATCAGATACTCAAATAGGAATTAGGTGAGGGCTCCGGGGAGTTTGCTGCCAATCTTGAGGCAGATGTTTTTCTCCTGTTTGCATCAATTCAAAAATTTGCTGAATATTATGTTGGTTCTCAGATCAGTGTTTTTGCAGCTTTTTCATTTAGCTTTGTTATGGTAACGCTGTACTTTGTTATGTTCTTTTCTTCCTAAATAAGTTATATTGAAAACCAAAGTTTCTGATTACTCTTTTTACTAATTTGATTGGTTGTGAGAACAGAAAATCTAAGGGACAAAAATTCTGTGAAAATACCTGAATTTCAATTTTTAAATTACTTTATTCCTTGCTTTCTTTGAAAAGACTGAAGGTCTCCACATATTGATTGCGAAAACAGTATCATTATATCTTTATGTAATATCTTTAATTGATTTCACTCAGAAGACTCTAAGTGTATGGTAGTACAATATACTAATTTTTGGGGGGTGAAAATACAAAGTATCAGAGTTATTCAAAGTAGCCTTGATTTCATTCTTTGTACAAACAGATGTCCTTACAACATCATTTGCTGTCATTGCCCGAGAAATATCTCATTAAACCTAAGAAGTGTACAAATCTTCTAGTAAATGAATTAGGAACTGTTTAATGTATGAGCTAACAACTTACATAGCTTTTAGTTATTTTGGGGGACATTCCCAAGGATAAATTAAAAAAAAAATACAAAACACCCTTTCTAGCTTGCAAAGCAGTAGTACTGGGATTTAAGCTGAAAGGAAGATTGGTAATGTCATGAAAGCGCATTCTTCAAATAAAACATAAAAATATAATAAAATAATTGGAATTATACACAGGGAAAAAAATCTGGTGATGTTATCAGTTCTATTCTCAGAGCACAGCCTGGCGAGTAAAAGAGATGTCCCAACAGTAGAGTCTTTCATTATTGTGTTTTGTTCATATTTAAATGATCCATTCCTACTGGAAAACTATTCTAATTAGTATTGTAATTATATTCTGCCTTAATTTTTCTTGACTTAATTTGTCCTTTTTCTTTTCCTTGCTTTTTGCACCTCACCAATTAATTTTTCTCATCCCTAAAGTATGAATCCCTTAAACACTCAGAGACGGTTATACCGTCGTATATTTGTCCTGAGGAGAGGCAAAAAGGAGAGAGCAGGTACTCACAGCTCTCTCAGCCTAGGAGAAGATGTAGCTGCAGACAGAGAGTTCAGTGAAACACAACAGATTTTAACTGCGGAACACTGAAGCATTATGCAGAAGTTACAGGAAAAAAAAAAAAGGGAATTTCTCAGTGAATGATTGTATGGAACTCCTATGGAACCGCCTCTGCAACATGTAACATTAACATATTTTCAGTTCAGTAAGTTGAGTTATATAATTTTAACTTTTCAATTGTATTTTCAACTTAGTGCAAGGAATGCTTGAAGACATCAAACATAAAACATATTGATCATTCTGCCTTTTTGATTCAGAGTGCAAGCTCACCTCATCCATAGTAGTGATGTTGAAATGAGCAGCTGTATTAAAATAAGGCAGAAGGAAAACTAGAGATGACTGATGATGCGTAGCGCAACTCCTAACTAGGGGACCTACTGCCAACAAATAACTTCAGGTTTGCATAGTTCCCTCAGTGCATAGACTGCTTCTGCTGAGTAATATCCACAAATGATTACTAATAGGAGACTTTGATGCAAATGCTTGGAGTTTAAATGGTTGCTTTGTGAACATCTGTTTAGTGAGAAGGGAAGAAACTCATAAGAGAATGGTTATTTTTTCTTCTTTCCTTATAGCTGCTCTTGTTGCCTGACTTCATCTGACTTGATTGCTGTTGTTTCTGTTATTACTGTAATTGCCATTAATCCTTTATTTCTTTTGCTTCTACCATAATTTGCAACATCTGCCATTGCCTTTAATGTAATTACATAACTTTGCCTTCATGTTGCTCTTTCCTACTTAGAAGTTGTAACAAACAAAACCTGGAAGGAAGTGTTTCAACATCAAAAGAGTCATAACAAGGAGTGCGGTTTTTCTACCAGAACTACCATATTGAAGTTCTTCCAACACTAGTGCTCACCCACTTATTTTCCTTTCGCCGTATGAGTACTAGCATTGTTAGTGATAATATTTGTCTCTTCAAACAATTTTACAGCAAAGCTAGAAACAAGATGGTCTGGGATAAAAATGTCGTAGGAAGATCTTACATTTTCTGGAGAAGACTCAGGGCTGGCCAGCACAACTGCCCTTAGACAGAAAGAGCAAACAGGCAGACAGGATGCTCCCTGCAGATGCTGATTGTAACCAGGCTGGTCCGGGAAGTTCCTCTCGGCTGGGCAAAATCTGGACAAACCCTCCAGCGGATGAGAACATGTTGGTGCAGTGAAGAGCATGGGTGTTTCAGTAGGGAACTTTTCCAAGAGATCTCAGGAAGTGGGTGAAACAGAAAATATACTGTACATTGTAAGAAATAATTCATTATTTTTTTACTGTGTAAATGATTGGAACTTAGTAATTTTCATTGGGATTTCTTTATAATTTCGTCAGGCATGTGAGAGATTAGTGTAATTTATGCACATTATATAAATTAATAGATAATATACGAGTTAGGATCACAAATTTCTCTTCACAAGATAAATGATACTAGTGCTGCCTTTCTTGTGCATCTGTGATGGAGGTTGATGACTAATCCCATATAGGATTTTGCCAATTTTTGAAATTCATTTTTTAGCTTGACAGCTGAATCTAAATATTGAGAGAAAAATAGTTTAGATTGTCTGAAATGCTTCCTTGTTTGTGTTTTTCTTTACAATATATCATTCAAATGTAGCATGGTGCATTTCAGTTTTGGATCACTGTAATAAGAAACCTCATAGCACAAAAGAAATGGAAGACATTGATTGACAAAAGGAGGGGGGTAATTCTAGTGTCCTTCTTTCATTTTAATAGCATAGTAATTGAAGCATCCACCAAAGGTGCAGGGTCCATCATGTCCCCCAAGGAACCCAAGGCTTATACATTGCTGAAAGGTACTTTAAAGAGGTGGTGTAGAAAATTCTTCTTAATGTTTCATGTTTCATTTAACATTGAATGGGGCAGAGTTTTGTCTCCCATATAAGTCCTCTCTAAGCTCATGGAGCTGTTATCTGCGAGGTGTTGCAGAGGGGCCAGTTCCAAAAGGTCAGGTAAATAAAGATGATGAATAAAGACTTTTCCTTTTACCAGATATCCTACTGCCTCATAGTTTAGGAAGGCTTGTGAAAAGATAAATCCAACTAAGAGTTCCCATTCAAGTCAAGGCTTTGACAAGGTCTCAGTCTCCTCTCAGAGATTCTCTAATGTGTATAATGTTTTGTATGAAATCATCACAGAGATGAAAAAGACTTTTATGGCAGTTGTATGGACATTTGGAGGTGGGACGGATGGGATCCAGACCCTGCTTTAATGAGCAGCATCAGGAAAAGAGAGTGATTGACTCATCCAAGCATGTTTTCTAGTAGAGGTCTCTGCTCGTAACTGGATTTCCAGAGCAGATCAGCTACTTGTCCAATCTGTGACCCTCTCCTTGCGGGCACTTAGATGTGGGAGTTCTTCCTTTGCATGTGGCAAGGATGAGCCAGGTTGGGGGTACTTGAACCCATACCCAGACAAGTGCCTGAAAGCACAAACCCTCTGTGACTTCTTGAAACTCTGGCCTGAGCTCTCACCACCTATGATCATTCAGTGAAATCATGGAGTAGTTTCAGATGACCATGTTATGTCTTTCAGTGAGAAATATGTTCCTTGAAACAGTCCACATAGGTCACATTCGGGATCTATTCTGCGGCCTTAACTAGCACCAAATTCTTCTGAGAAAGAAAAAATTGCACAGTGGATAAGTTGCCAAGGAGGAAGTTCATCTTACATTAGCTGTAGAATAAAATACTCCATCTAAAGGTAATGTGGCTGCTATATAAATGATTACTTTTTTTGTGGATTCTCTTTAAGTTTCTTGAATTGGTTATTTTGTGATAATGCTTTCTGTTAGTGCCTCAGTGTGTGCATGAACAAATGTATTGGTAGAAATATTTCTAAAATACTATTTATAAGTTGCACTTTAGAGTTAATGAGTGGGATGCCAACTACTTCTTCTGATTGAATGATACACAGTGCTCTTGAGTTACTTTGGACTTAATTTTCAGAAGCTGATTGAGAGCTGTAGCCTGAGTGCACAAAATGGGCACCTTGAAACTATAGATCACTGACAAAAATGGCCTTAACCTTGTAGATCCATCAGTTGCACATGTACAAAATGTAGTAGTATTTATCTGCAAATAGACCAGAGAGTTTTTTATTGGGATATGCACAGCAAAATGAAAAAATATTAGCGGTGTTACTTTATCTGGGCTTTGCACTCTCAATGAAATGTCAAAGGTCATTTTCTTCATCTAGCATCCTGTGTTACTTTGGCATTGATGTATGACTAGTAGGTTATGGATGATGCTACTTTCCGAGTCTCCTGTGTGTTTTCTTTAACAGAAAATAAGAAAATTCAATAGATGTACTCTTTACAAAAAGTGCTCAAAATCGATGATTGTATCTTCATGTGTAGTTCAATCCCCATCACTTTACCTTCCAGCTGGCTAATTTTTTAAAACAAATACCTATCACTCTATGAACTATAAAGGGGATACAGTGGGGGTTCTTTGGAAGCATAGTGTTTTCATGTTAAAACACAAGCAAATTGTCAGGAATGTAGCATATATAATTACGGATTTGATATTTATGAAGAATTTATGGTACTTTGACATTTATCATGAAAGCCTATAACAATAATCGATAACAATGTAAGGGTGGTGCAACGGAACCTGTTCAGAAACATGAACAGTGTGGATTTCTTTTTAATTCCTGTATTTCTTATGAATTTAAAAATCTGTTTGGAGGCTGCGTGTGGTCAAAATTCCTTTGATAAATGAACTGTCACTTTGCTTTAGGCATTTTAAAAACATTTAGTCGAGCATATTGATTAGTCATTAGCACTACACATCACCAAGTATGCAGAAGCTTTATTAAATTCCTAATAAAATTAGAAGTGTGTTGCAGCCGTATGAAGCAATACAGATAGCTTTAAAGTATTTAGGCTTTAGATGAGTATCGCTAGCAACATTGACTCCTTAAAGAACTAGATTATCCATTGGTAGAGGACAGTGCCTCTAGATGAGGTGGGTGCCTCAGGGGTAAGTGTGCTGCATGCAGCGGTGGAGCAGCCAGTGGTGGGTATGTTTCCCAAGATTAGGCTTAGCCTGCCACCACACGCAGCTGAGTTTATTCAGCTGAACCACCTAGAATTTTGAAAGCAAGTCGAAGTAGCACTCAGGTTTTGCTCAGTTGTTTAGACAGTGAAGGCAGTGCTTAATCAATTTTCGTTCATCTCTCCCCTTCAAAGCAAAGATGGAAAGCTGCGCGGAGGCAGTTCTGTGAATCTTTCACCCTTTTATGCTCAACACACAGGTCAAGTCACAAACAGATCTTTAAAGATCTTTATGAAATTAAAGGTATTATCCAAATTAATCCCTATTTGACATAGCCTACTGTTTCCAGTATATGCCAACTGAATAATTATTTCTATTTTCTTCAGAGTTTTTTTTTTGTTTTATGTACCCAAAAGTACAGAATTCTCTACAACATCTAAAAGTGCCTGGTTTTGGTGAAGGGAAACAAAAAAAAGCCTCAGCTGGGTAGAACATTTGAATGTATTACTGACATGACTAGACCTAGTTTGATGAAGTTTATAATTCTAATAAATAAAACATTACTGGTAACTATGTGTGCAAATTTTTTTATGTTTTCCCTAATCAGTAAGAAGTAACCCCCCCACACCTTAATCTTAGATAAATCAAAGAATAAAATCAGATATCAAGTCCAGAGAAGGAACCAAAGTGCAGTGAGGAGAGGAGAGGAAAACAGAGTTTTGATTACTTATGCTTGTTGATGAGCGGAAACACCTCTTCAAAGTAGTTATCTATTAGTAGCTGAAGCCAACGGCATTTGCATACCAATCAGGAATCTGTATACTGTTTAGTTTCTCCTTTGAGAGGGTGTTTTGTTGGGTGGTTTAAAGGAAATTACAGTTTAAATAAGGATCATGATTTCATTTGCAATCTGTTACCATAATTTGTCTGTGAAATTGTTTAAATCTTTCATCTAAGAAAAGGTATGGTTTCTCTTGTAAAGAGACCTTCCTTTTTCTGTCGTTTAAAGGATGGCTTACATCCTGTCTAGGGAGCTTGAGTGTATAATCGTTATAGAATAAATGCAGGAATTGGATGACTGGGATTTCCGCTTTCAACCCGGCCATTCATGGTATGTTATCGGGTACCCGTCATGGTTCTGTACTTCTTTTTCTCCATCTACAAGACTGGGAATGGTGAGACTGTACCACTTAGAGATATATTTTGGTATCTGTTACAAAAAAACCATGCAAGTGCTAATTATTAATTTCATGAACATAATTCCACTGTGCTTCCTATTATCGTGTTCGTACTTCTATTATTGTGTTTGTCTTCATTACAGATCAGGCAAGAAATTTCTAGTTGGCTGATAACAGAGACAGTTTGTAAATCTGTCTGCACTTTTTGTGATTTTTCATAGAATTATTATAATCATAGAATTATAATCATAGAATTATTTAGGTTGGAAAAGATCCTTAAGATCATCAAGTCCAACTGATGTAACATGGTTAAGATCATTGAGTCCAACCAATGTAACATTTTAGATGTTAACACAAAGGACTTTTCCTCCCTGGTACCTTGTCTACCTAGAATAGGTATACAGAATTTTGTTGCGTAACAGTAAGCCACATGCCACTAAAATTCCTCAAGTTACATGCCTGATACAGCAGTTATGAAAACCCAGGTGTTAGAGGAAATGCAGAAACAGCTTTGGAAGAAAGTAATTTATCTTTTCTCCAACCTGTCAACTAGTGGTGGAATTTTCAGACAAAGTGTTTTGGAAACTTCCTGGATCCATGTTATTGCTCCTTAGACTTCACCTTTTAGACACATATGTGAAAGAGCCTTAACCTCCATTTGGAAGGTGTAGTAAGAATCTAATTATTAAATCCATTATATCTGCATATAAACCAGATTAACAGCACGAGTCAGATGTTGAGGGATCCTGTGATTCTCATGATGGACGTGAGCTAATTGAAAGCACTAGAGGCCTGTATGTCCTTATCTGTATTGACATCTCCCAGAACAATGAATCTGGGAGACTTCATTACCACTCTTTGACAGCAGCTGTTTCTCTTCAGGCAGAAGAGAAGACAGTAATGTAGTGCTGGTGTTTTTGTGTGTCTGTGTCTAATTTCAATCTCATTGGATTCTCACATTTGTTATATCTGTGCATTTATACATTCCATTTTGCTACTTTTTGTTGTGAATAAACAACTTGAATAATGTCTGCTTCAGCTTGAATAACGTCTTCTTCAGCCTTGTGAGGCTTTTGTTGTCCCAAACATGGCTATTTGTTTTGATAGGCTAATGGTAGAGGAAGTTGACTACTATGGCAAATCTCGGTGATATTTTTAATTACTTCATGTGAGCTTCATTTTTTTTCTATATATAGAATTAAAAAAGTGCATGTGTCATGATAATTTTGTATTTCCCAGAAAGCATAATACTGTCTTGTAGGGGAATAGACCTTGAGTTCATACAGAAGAAGCGCACTTCTACAATGAGACAGTGATTCAGTCATTTGAATAGCATGAATAAAAACTGTTGGCAGTTGTACTAGCTAGCGTAAAAATTACAATCTCCTACATTATCTTGTAACATAATGCAAGCATCATCTGCAGTTATGCGTAAATACCCCACTGTGGTATAGAAATACAGGATGACTTTTTATCACTTTCCACCATTTTTGCTGAAACATCTGAAACATTGCTATAGACCGGAGGTACAGACCACAGGACACCATTACGTGGTTTGACATAGCAGCTTCTGTGCTGTAGAAAGTCACATACAGTATTCCATGCACGTAGCCAGCCATAGGTAAGGGATTTGAACGTTACTAACCTTATTGTTACAAATGTGCAGGAAAAATGTTTCTTGTGTGGGACTGGAGTCCTTACACCACCTGAGCAGGTGAACTGTTGGGTGGTACATACTGATTTTTATTTATTTTTTCACCCTCTTCCATTGTTACAAATGTCATAGGTAGCTCGTGTTTTGATAATGAGGCACGTACACAAAGAAGGCTTCAGAACCAAACAAGGGGGTTGTTTGACAGTAACGTCATCTTTATTCAATACATCTTTCAGCTAAGCCGAAGGGGAGGGTGAAGATAGTCAGGAGGAGCATTTGGCTGTCTTCAGGCCGTTAAGTAGAAATGATTTCTCCTTAAGTCTAACATGCATGTTACAATTTACATTTTAATTTTAATATTTTGAAGTGTAAAAGCATATTTAGGGAAATGGGCTAATTAGATCTCTGTAAACAGCCATATGTTGCTATTTGTATTAAATTTAAAGGGTGATTAGACTGACAAAGATTTTATTACTTGCAAGAAAAAGGAATAAATGCCCACCTGTAAAACTTAACGCATTTTTTCTTCTTTCAAAATATCTTCAATTGCAGTTGTTCCTAAGTTACTTTTGAAAAACAGAGAAGAAATGAGAAATTGCTGACAAGGTAATCTGGTATTTCCTCTTATGAGGTGATGAATGCGATATAAACGCCTGCCTGGAGCCAGGTTATGTTCTTCTTACTTATAATTGAAAGTGCAAATAATTTTTGGCAGGAGTATTCAAGGACTATTGCAAGTAGAGCAAGCTCATGCAGTGAGCGGTCCCTGGGGCTGCAGTCATACCAGTTTCCTATTGAATTTGCACTTAAACCTGTGTCACCGCAGCCTGTGTACTGGTGTGGTCTTAGGCTAGGCATAGGGCAATTCCTCTGGAAGGGAAACTTCCCTTCACTGAGGTTGAAAGGCAGAAGAAATGGTGTCTGATCTCAGTGGTGCCTGGGTTGTATCACATTGAACATGACCTTTTCATCCCTCTACCAAAAAGATATTTGCATGTATTTGACTGTGTAGCATGTCCAGGAGGGATTACCTGAACTATCGGTAAGTGTACACAGGGAGTATGCCCAGGGAGGACAACTAACAATATGAAACTTTGTGACCCGGGCCAGTTTTTACAGAATGGGAAAGCAGTGCAGGTTCACACTTTAAATCCGAAGACTGTATGCAAGAGAGGAGCTGAATTTCTGGAGCTGCGTGCCATGCTCTCTTTTTCTGAAAATTAAAATGAGGTTTATCATCAGGAGGCTAATACAGATGAGTCTACAGAGATGATTCTACCAGCTGTGATTTGAACTTCATTCAAATCACAGAATGGTGCTGTATCTCTGCAGTAACCTTGAACTTTACTATTGTCCTAAAAGTTCATACAAAATTATTTCAAAATCCAGCTATCAGTTGCTATAACTACTCAGTAACACACAAAGAGCAGCACAGAAGTGACCCATTTGCCTTGTCATTCATTATTTTATGAGATACCCATTTTGACTGAACACACTATGAAGATTTACTTATAAGACTGTTATGATCTGATATGTCAAAATGTTTTCTATTATGAGGGAAATGAAAAAGGATTGCTAAAAAAATTATTCTTACCATTTTGACTATTTTTTGAAGAAAGAATGATAATTCAGACAGGGCTTCTAATTTTTAAGGGAACCAATTTACAGTGTGCTTTTAAGTCAAGGGGGAGTTAGAACAAGGAGTAAACAGCACAGCAAACCCTACAAAACCCCAGATTCTTCCTCTCTTCTATACCATATCCGGCAGTTTGATATAATCTATATGATATCATTCTGTAGCTGTCTGTAAAACCTGTTAATTTTTTTTTATCTTATTTGGTTCCTTAATTAATAGGAAAATTTTATAAATGTACGAGATTGATGGAACCAATTAGAAAAAAGATATTACTCTTTGAGTATGACTGTGGCATAACGAATCCCTTAGACTGTAGAAGCTGTGAAAAGAATAACATGTATCAGTGTTTATAGCATAAGGGCTCACCCACCAAAATGGAAATTCCCAGATAATTAAATGGGAGTTCATTCCTTGCTTCACTGTAATAGTCTAGAGCCTATGAAATGAATTTTTAGATGTGGTGAGCACTGAATATTGCTTTTTAAATCAGTGGAAGGTTTCTTTTAATGAAAATCATGCCTTAAGCACGTATATATGCATCTCATAAGTGCATATCTACAGAGGTATATTCACTATGACTGCTGAAGTCTTACCCTTCTGCACATTGTTTTTGGCATAATTTCAGAAATAAAGACTACAAACCTGCAGTAGTTATGCATCAGCTTGACTGACCGAGGATGCTAGGATGAGGTTGAGCAGATGGATCACTAACTGGATTCCTTAAGTCAGTCTCTGGGTAAATAGGGAACTGCAAGACCTGTGAGCACCTCCAGACTTGTGGGTTCAGGTATAGGCTATGGCCATGTGCAGCGCTTCATTGCCCCCTGCCTCAGCAAAAGGAACAGGGTAAATTGTGGGGAGGAGGTGAGCACTGCACTCTGACCAAACCCCAGCGTGGGACATCTGAGGATCAGGACACACATCTTGCCCCAAAAGTATGCATTTGCCTGTGCAGTCCCTCGCTGTTTCTGTAAGTTTGCTGTGGGTTTTTCTCTGTGATTGGCCAGGACCAGTGAGATTTTGGAGCATACAGAAGAGGGAAAGAGGCTTGACTTACAGATTGTCCATGTGTTTGGTCCACATGGATGCTCTCAAGGTTCAGTCACCATGCTGGCCTAAGATGGACGTCGTTCAGTGCCCTTGTAGTTCCACAGCTTGAATGTGATATCCCATCTCAGTTGTCCTAAACCATTCATGTTCTTGAGATTGGTATAGCTAAGTATTTCTTTTTGCCTAGTGCAATGATTTTCTCGCAGATAAAGCAGTTCTTCAGGCAAGCTTACCTCCTTATCTGTTTCAGTTTTCATCAGCCGTCGGGAGATAGGTTAGGCACAAATCTGTGGCTGCGCGTACTGGCTTTCTTGTTCAGCATTGCCATGCGTTCATGCATGTGGCCCTGATCAGTTATTGTATCATGCCTGTCTCTGGTAATTACATAAGCATTTTGATATAATCACGTATCCTTAGTAATTAACTGTTCAGACCTACCCATCTGGTAGATTGAGACATTCATATAGATTAGGTGGATTTCAGTAAGAGGAAAATATCAAAATCTGTAGAAAGTTTAGGTCATGCAAATGGGAAGAATTCAGAGATGCTTTGAAAGGTTATAATTGTAAAAGGTGATTCTTCAATCTGTATATGAATCAAGGGATTTCACAAATTGGAAGCTGTCATAAATTAGTCTGTATTATGTGGGAAGGAAATGATATTGAAAAGAGAGGCATTCCAGATGCATTCCAACATTTCTGGCTTAGATGCAGAGCCTGAAAATCCAGGGATGTTCACTTCATGTTCTTTCTTTCCTAAAGCTAAGGGCTTGGGGTTTCTTTTAGTCTCACAGGATAGGTCCACTCCAGTTTGTATTGAAATGACAGCTTTAATTTTTCTTTAATTTTTTTCTTTTCTTTTAATCTTTTAATTAGATACTATCTAATTAATACTAACATTTTCTCAGCTTTAATAGTCATTCTATGCTGGCACCATAATTCTGGAACCTTTAATCCACAGTGGGGGGAGATGGGCTTGGGCTATTAGTATAGTTTTTATTACTGAGTTGCAGCAATTAATCAAGTTTACAATGTATGTTGTTACTGCTACAGAAGTTGTAATTAGAATCATACAAGAATTTATTTGTAAGGGATCTCTGGAGGCCATCTAGTCCAGCCCACAACTAGGATTTAATTGGTCTTCAATGCTGGAGAAGACAAACTAGCGGATGTCCAGTTACGTATCTGGCTTGCTAAACTGGGCTCTGCTCTTCTCCCTGTTACATGGGGCCCCATGGACGGCGAAGCAAGAGCAGTCCTAGATTTGCTGCTGCTAAAATGCTTCTCTGATCCTTTGTGAGCCGTAAGATAGTAGGTGATTAGATGTTTAAGATTTTTGCGTTTTGCGTTTATCCTGTGGCAGAGACTGTGTCTCAGACTGTATCTCGTAGATAAGCGCTATGCAGGACTCCAGTTTGGGGAGGGGGTGTTTGGAGGTTTGAGCCAGGGGGAAGGGTTTGTTTAACTGTACTTTGAGGATAAGTCTGCAGTAAGTGGTTTGCATTTGCTACAGCTTGAAATACCCATAGGAGGCATAGGAGGAATTGAGATTTTGATCGCTTTTTATTTTGGTGCTGAAGTTTTCAAGCAAACAGAAAGTAACTGTGTTTCTATTCCTGACACTATAAGGTAGCGTGTATGCCTGTCAACACAACTTGCAATTCTAAGTGAAAATCTCTATTTTTTTATAGGCATTCCTAATCAACACAACATTTTTCTTTCTATCTTCTTTTGGTTTTATTGTGTTTTCAAGGGTAATGAATGAGTGAGCTTTGGGGAATCGCTTTGGCTCATGGTGAATGATGCAGGAAATGAAAAATCTCTATCCAATTCACATTGCAAATGCACTCAGGTCAAAAGAATCCCATCTATACTCAGCATTTTGCTTTGTGCTAGTCTACATAGATAGGCACGTAACGTTTAACTCGGACATTACCAGCCAATCGTGCAAAGCCTAATGGTTTCCAAGTGGCGATCCACAAACCCCCAAGTTATCCTCATCATTTCAGTTCAGCTTGCAAAAAGTGTGACTCTACCTTCCATTGCAAGGAAAAATCCTTTAACAAAACCACTGGAATCTTATGAAAACTGCTTAGATTTAGTATCTAAGGTCTATGTTTCCCCTTCCTCTACTTTAGGTTTAATGACAAATCCAAATTAGAAACGGTTAACATGTTTTTTTTCTTTTTTTAACTATTCCGATCTAGCCAAAGGCTGAATTTGACTTGTTAAGCTTTGACTTGTTAATACCAGCGGTTTTCATTATAAATTTTGGACTACGTTGAGTTTTTTCATTTTCTGTCCTTTCAAAAGTTAAAAGGTATGAGTGAGTTCCTGAAACGCTTATGAAAGGAAATGATGAAATGAAAAATGGTCAATATAAAATTAAGTAAAATCTTTGAGTTTGTATTCAGCTCAAGCTTTGCTTCAAGATTCTGTTTTTTCAAGGAAAACCGAAGAGATTGCAAACTCATGCAGATCAAAAATTAAGACAAAGATGGTAGGTATGTTCTGAAACCAAGCTAGACAGTCTTTTTATGGATCTGGTTAATAGAAGATGAACGTCCATCTTTACAAATCAAGCTAGGCACTTTTTATAACAGATGTAATTGTCTGAAGAAGCTGAGTAGCATAGACTGACTTTTTTCATTTGTCTGTCTTATGTTCAATTTAACGAACACTACATCCCTGCGTGGTTACGATATTACATCAAATTTGATATGATTGCACTTGAACTGTTTAGACAATATTACATTGCATTTTTCACTGATGGATAGCTGTCAAAGGACTTAGTTATGGATTGCTACCCCTGAGCCAATACACTCTGGAAACTATTAATTTCAGACTGATAGATTATTTTATATGTCATGTATGACTCTGGCAATTTTTAAAACTTCTTAACTTACTGAATTGCATTTACTTTGTCTTACTGCATATTACAATTCCAAACAGTAGACAAGAAAAGCACTTAGTCAAACTAATATAGCATTAGAAAATGCTATTTTGATTTAATTCTATGCTGTCCAGACAATAGAAGACAAATGCAGGGTAAGTAATAAAATGGACTGGAAGTTAGCTTGCACATACACTAGACAAATATAGTTAATCATATCTGCATGAAGTTTAGTCAGTTGTAGTCAATATGATGTATTATGCATGGATTAACATTTGTACACGCATATTATTTTGTCAGGACAGCCGGATTTAGATCACAAGTTCAGTTTGTTATTCATATTGATTTTTTTAATATCCTTCAGACTAAAGTTCAGTACTGTTTTCACCATTTGCATCTCTTCTGATGGGTGTTTATTTATCTGTGAATAACTGAACCAGGCACGTGCAACCCTAAGTGTCAAATCAACTGTACTTTAAGATTTCTTGTTTTCAGGCATTTATAATGTGAACACTAAACGTGTATGTATACACACAAATGAATATTCCTTATGAAAGCACAGTGTATTTTAAAGGAGAAGGGATAACACTGAGCAGAATATCTTAATGCAGAACTAGAAATTTCTCTTCTTATATACGGCATGACATGAAATCTACTTCTTATAGGATCTCTTTCCAAAACACTGAAAAAAGGACATTCTGATTTCAAGGACAGCATCTCCTTCTCTTGCTACGTGCTGTTTTGTTCTGTGTGACGCTGAATTGCATTTTCTCAGCTTAGCTCTTTACTGGGAGTTGGAAGTCCAAGGTTCTGCTTCTGGCACTGTATGAACTTCATATCACTTAAAGCTCCATGCGAGATTTGTTCAAATAATTTGTGATTTTTAGTACCTCCAGTTTTGAGGTATCACTTGAAAAGAACCTAGTTTCCAGATTAAAAGGTGAGCAGTTTCTGAAAATACAGCTTCTTTCCCTCCCCACCACCCCTAAGACGTTATATGTGAAATACCTGAAATGAGACACATCCAAAATAGCATCTCAGTTTTGAAACTCTTCTTATTGTTTTCATACCCATCAATCACAGATATTTCTAGGTCTTAATTTTTGTTAAATATTTTGAACAATACAGCTGAAAAAAACACTTATTCTTTGCATATGCTTTTTAAACTGGAGAGGCAACAGGGGCTTATCTCCTGCAGTTTTCTTGAAGTAGAACGGTGGTGCAGCATTACACAAGTGATTCTTTTTAGAGTTTTATCTGAAGGCACTGTTGTAGTTCCTTGGTCACTGTGGTCACTAGGTTGGATTCTTAACGGAAGTAAGATCTGGGTCTAAAATTGTGACTTCACTAAAACGAGCGAGTCTAGCAGCTGAGGTATCTGTCACCATGCCTGCTTCTGTAACAGAGGAAGAGTGTCCACCTTCCACTGTCACCGTGGGATAACTAGTATGGCCTCAGAGTGATGAATAAGCAGGAGCTGAAGAAGAATGAAAAGACTATTTCTACCCTCTACTGCCTAAAGCACACTAAAATGCTTTTACCTTGTCCTTACAGCACTTCATTAAGAACGACCGTACAGAATGAAGTAATGTTATCAGTGCCATTGCAATGACCTTAGTCTTCCTCCCTAGGCATGTTATGTGACTATCAATGAACTCCCATTACACAGTAATAAGGAATCTAGACTCTTGTCTGAAGGTACATATATATGTTTCTTGCTAAATGTTATGTGTGGTTTGCAAGTGGTACAGCTTAATATATAAGTAAATTAGGTAGTTATTGGTCTTGAGTTTAAACAAGAGGAAGGAAGAAGTAGGAATGCGAGCATGAAACTGTTAATGCAAAATACAGAAGACAAAATAGTGTATTTACAAAAGCAAATTGCAACCTGCAGAATTTTAAAATTGTGAATCATTACCCAGTGATCAGCAATGACCTGTTACTAAAGCTAAAATTAGAAAGCACACAGCAGAGCTGTTATCGTTCTGTGTTCAGCTGGGATCCAGAGGAAGTGGAATAAAATTCTTTCTCAATGCTGCTTAAAATTCCACTGTTATGAAATATATATTCCATTTGGTATTTGCGTTTTAGGACTTTTAATTAACTGGCCATCCTTATTCAGTTAACTATATTGGTACCTTTTATAAACATGAAATAAAAGATACAGGTAAAAAAAAAATCAAAATCTTTGTGTAATCAGTCTCTATTCCGAAAGGAAAATTAACCTGTGATGCTCTAGAACATGACATCACTTAGTAAAGGGGTTATATATATATATACTTGGAAAGGCTTCATCATTTATTTTTACCAAAGCCTTACTCCACAAAGCCCTACCGTCTCCTGTGGCAATTCTCCAGGGTGAGGGGAAGGCGACATTGCACACAAGTATCTGTGCATATTTTTATTGTGCATAGGCACTCATAATCTGTATCCATAAGCTATTAAAAATTGTCTCGTACTAAGACTGATGGTTGTTAATGAAAGGATAAAAAAAGCTGCATTTTAGAAGATTAAAATGCTGTTAATTTCTGTGTGCATTTAAGATTAATAAACTGCTAATTAGGATATGCAAATGAGGGCTTTATGAATTCCATCACAAACATTCACAAGTACCTTATCCATAAATCACATTTTGTTATGTAATTGGGGAACAGATTGATGAGCCAGTCCGGTTAGGTCTAATTTACATGTGTATGGAATTTTGTAGTAAAGTATTATGAACCTAACATACAAGTAAGAAGAAACTAATTATAGCGTGTATTTGCTTTAGTAAGATGAAAGAAAATTGAAGTCAATCTTGAAAATACTGCTACTGCCTTGAGGAAGAGGTATATGAGAAGAATGTGGACATTTGAAGTTATTCTCATGAAATAATACTGTGATTCAATAGCCATCTCTTAAAACTCTTATACTGTTGCATTGTACAGATTTTTAGATTTCTGAATTCTGAGGGCTAAATATATCAGCAACAATGCCAGAGGGAAAGCTAGCCTTATACAGAGGGCAGCAAGTTGGCAACAAAGGTAGAAGCAGACATGAAGGAGGAAAAGGGAGAGGAGAGAAGGGAAGCATGAGCTCCTGCAAGCAGTCCTGGTGCCTTTCACTTGCATGGGGAATTCCCAGCTCTGATTTTCTTTTAATGTAGATGTTCTCTTTCAAAAGGATTGTGTATGGTTTTTTGCTGAGTAACACTTGAATAAGGTCTAGTGGGAAAGTGTAGAGCTGAAGTATTTGTAAAGTTACTTGGACAAAGTCACTACATGGGAAGGAGAAGTGAAAACCTTATCCTCAGATGTAAGTAATATTCTGTGAGGCAGTTAAGCAGCCATAGACAAATCCTCATTTTATTGTTTCCATCAACAAGGTAGTTTATATTCTCATAAACGTAATGGATAGAACTTTTAAAATGTACGTTGGTGTAACTCCTTTGAATCAGAGCTTTCCCTTTCAGGGTGGAAGCATTTCTGACTTTGTATCAGGGTATTTGTGTGTAGGTCGCAGTACATATTTCACTTTGTGAGAAAAAATAGCATTTGGCAACTGTGTTAGCACACAGTCTGACCCATACTTTTTAACCTGTGAATTGAGAGAATTAAACATTTATTATCTTTAATTTAATATGCCGTGCAAAGGTTGAACTGCAAGTCATATTGATAGTGGTTACAAATGACAATATCAGGGAGGACACATTTTCAGTCACCTCCTGTCACATAGTTTATAGCAAGCACCATCTGAGAACGTGCTGTTTTGCCAGCAGTTGCATGTAAACCGAAGAGCTGGAGGGTCATGAGCAGTTTCTTCCTTTTTTTTTTTCCAAATTACCAATGTTTTCACTCTTGAGTTGAGTGTCAAAACAACCTCATGGCTATTTCTGAGACAGATTCATATAGAAATCATCACTGCATCTAGATAGAGTGGGCTTTATATTTGGCCACTTAAAAGCGACGGTACTTTGGAGCTGCAGTGTAATGGGCTTCTCCCATAAAACTTTATGAATAAGGAACACAGGGCTCAGTTAAAGTCTTCCTGACTGCAAGTAGCAACAGTGCAGTTTTTGCTAGTACCTGCCATTTCTGCTTCAAGAATAATGCAATAGCACACTAATGTTCAAAAGGAATGAAGTACCACACTGTCTAATTCAAAGATCAGTCCTCACTGAAATGAGAAGTTGGGAAGAGACAGGGGGAAGTAAAACGCGAATTAAACTGGATAACTTTTTCAAAACCATTTGTAAGTTGGAATATTTTAGCACAGTTAAAATTTATCAGGTTAAATCAAACTCTTCTGCCTCATTGAAAGCACCTTTTATAAGCCTTAAAAATATTTTAGAACTCTAAGGCACTGTGCTTATACTTTATTTTTAGTAAATCATAAAACATTTTGATAGCTGTTAGAAAGAGTTATATGAATACATATCTGACTATTTTGTTTATATATCTAAGATGTATTGCCATTTGGTCTCTAAATGTAAAATTACTGAAAGAATAATAAGGTTGTTCTATTATTTCAGACGACCAACCTCTTTAAAGAATGTGACAGGAGCAATTTATCAACAAATTAGCTCTTTTCTGAAAGACTAACCAAGGTGGCCATCTTCTACTTGAAATGAAATTGGTGCTGCTGTTAACCCCTGGTTACGCTCCCTGCAGTGCGTGTGGTACAGAGACCTGCAGTACCTACTTACCCAGTCGTTGGAGAGCTTGTTCTTCATCCATTAAAGGCATAACGTAGAAACTCATTTAGGTGTTTCTACAAATGAAGATGGGAAAGAAGTTTTCTACACAGTAAAGGAAATATGTATTGCTTCTGTTAAAAAGAAAAAAATCTTTAAAAATCTGTCTCAGTTTTGGCATGTTTATCTCCTCTTTCCTAAATTTATTACTGGCCACGGTATACAATTTTTTTCCTTTAGTAAACACTCCTTTCCCTCGTCTCATAGGAAACACAAAAGTTAAAATGTCATTTTTCTCAGTGGCAAAATGTTCAACACCTTCCCTAAAGCCAGTATTTTATCCTGAAAGTCAGGGTAAAACGGAACTGGTGCGCCTGTTCAGCTGATTGGTAAATGTTGCCAACAGGTTAAAATATTCCTAATGTAAAAGAACAATAACATTTGGTTTTCTCTTTGTATCTACGATGGGTGTATGAATCCATGTGATAGCTTATCTGTCTTTCAAAACTACGTCTTAGCAGGATGTTTACATTACTTCTGTATTTTCAAAGCAAGGCACAGCATTACTTGGTTCACAGGATTGACGTGAAGTGAAAGGGTAAGAATGCTAATGTCTTCGATACAACTAGTAAATGTCAGGCTCTGCTGTTGTAATTTCAGGTGTCTGTCCCCTCTCCGCACAGATGTGTTCTTTGAAGATACTCTAAAACAGATCTAGCAGGAAATACCCTGGGCCTGTTTATCGTATGTTTTAATAGGAAGTTCTGAATTCAACAGATCAGAATCCTTACGTTGGATCTGTTTCAGCATCAGAATAAGGATAGTAGTTTTAAATTAGGTAGTTGCAAGCATGTGGGCTTCCATTAGAGTTCCTGTTCCTGCAGGCTATTTAAGGAAATCTTGTAACTATTCAGGTTAGAGTAGATTCAAATTGAAGCTGAGCAGTGTTGACACTCTTTTAAGATGCAAACGGACCGTTCTAAACAGCCAGGAGATAAAAATACAGTCATGCGCAGTCTGTGTCGTACTCTAATTTTCAGGTTGGCTGATTAGGTAATGCAGAGAAAGTTTGGTAGAGCTCTTTGCATTGCATCTAGTCAGGGCTGGGGGAGGGTGTTGTGTGAGTAAAGTGAGAAGTTCAGTGCTTAGAATATATGTGGAAAAATTGACCCATTGACATTGAGAATTTGTAACTGAGCAAAGACATAATCCTACCATCATCTTACCCTTCTGACAACATGTAGGAGATAAAATGGAAAAGAAAGCTCCATTGGCTGTTATATTTAAAGTGTTTATGATGAATAGGGTTATCTGCTAAGGAGTTGGTAGTATTTTCTGCAATAAACTGGTTAATTTTGCTCATAGAGAAAGCATTTATTGCGTTACAGTTCTGAAGTTAGAAACACGATAGACAAGTGAGAGGAACTGGAAACTGAAAAAGATGATCCAGTTGCTGCCATAACATTTTACAGATTTGGAGGCTAAACTACTATTATAACATAAAAACAGCAAAGAAGAAAATTATCTATAATATTTTATCTGTTTTTTCTTTCATGCAATTATACTTGATACTTCCCAGAACTCCAGTTAGCATTTAATATGTTTGTTTAGCAGTTAGCACATCTGCTGTTGTGTCTATTTTCTGCATCATCTTCAGAACAGCTCCCTGTAACATGCTCATTCCAGGGTGCTGCGTGTTACATGTTGGCACATGACTACTGTGTTAAGTATAGAAGAAATATGAAACTGTCTCCAGCATTTTCCTAGGAGGAGTTTGAAGGTACAAAAAAACTATTCTATATTTTTTCTCCCTTCTTGTCTTCTATAAGCTGCCAAGAAAGGCCTTAATTGAACTTCAGTAGTTCTTCTGTTACTAATAACTTTGAGGTATATTTTCAGCCCGCTGAATTGCAAGTTCAGTTTTTGGTTGCTTTGTGGTTGTTTGTTTTAAGATAACAGAGTATTTTTCAATAAATTTTGTGTGTTTTGTAGAAATTTCTGTTGGCCCTTGTTTGGCCCTCATATTAATGGTCTTTTGAGAAGAATGTAGAAACTGTGCCAGATGCTTAATGCATCAAGATAACCGTGCTACGTCAGTAATAAAGATACACCAAGTCACAGTTATTTTATAAAATAATATGTGTAGCATCAGCCTCAGTACCAATGGACAGGGAGGAGAGATGAATGAGGGAATACATGTGTTGGACAACACACTCAACAAATGCTCGGGTACATAGTGATTCTCAAGTACCATGATGGTTATTTCTCACACAGTTAGTTTCAACTTCTTAGCTTTTTTATGTTAACTTTGTTTGTTCATCAAGTCTCATTCTCCCAACTTGAGTTTTCTGGTTTGGTTTCCACACCCTCACCCTTTTCCTTTGACTTTCTCAGCATGTTGCTGTCAACTCCTCTGTCTTGTCCTTTAGTTTCCCTGCTAGCCATATCACTTCAGTCCCTCTTACCTCGCCGTTTCTTTTATGTTCACTCTGTTTTGATAGCGCCTAGCTCCTGCCTAAATTCCCTGTTAATATGTTTCCCTCGTTTTACCTCTGCATCCTTGTAGACTCATATGTATCCAGCCAGTCCCAATCTCCACACTCTCCAACCCCATACACACACTTTTTGAATCTTCATCAGATTTTTCCTCTTCTTTGTATCCTAATAAGAAGTAGTAGGTGGCTTGTCTGGTAGTTGATGGTATCAGATGTACTTGTACTAAATCAAGTAGAGAAATACAGTTAT
Source organism: Pelecanoides urinatrix (assembly GCA_013400755.1). Lineage (NCBI taxonomy): Eukaryota > Metazoa > Chordata > Aves > Procellariiformes > Procellariidae > Pelecanoides > Pelecanoides urinatrix. The sequence goes on along the minus strand of VZTQ01013191.1, from coordinate 959 downwards.
CCCGGTCATATGTCCACATAATACCATTTATTTATCAACTGTATACCAACATGGAAATGAATATTTTCCAATATACTGCTAGATATGCTTTGTTAAACTCCAAATCTTCTTATGGGGGATAAAGGAAACACAACTGATATGTAAAGCCAAGGCTTTGTTGTCAATGTAGTTAAAATCTTAACAGTCTAACCAGAGAATTATTATTTGTCCAGATCAAATTGTTAAAGACAAGGAAAATAGAGAGTTCTGTCATGGAAAATGACAATCTCAATAATACTAATACTACTAATAATACAATTAAACAATTAAAATTCTTGTACACACACTTCCTACTACCTACCCCTTCCTCTGGTGTTATGCCCGTCCTTCCACCTCCTCTCTGGGTGCTAGCATTGACACGGCCAGCCTTCCTTATGCAGGGTCATCAGTGTCCCAAGCTCTTCGCTGGGGAAAGTGGGATGTTGGTAGGGTTTCTTCTTTCTTCCTCCTCTAAGATTTACTTGGGACTGGTTTTGTGTTTTCCAACTCATTCTTACACCTTTCTATCTTTATTAATGCATCTGCAACTCCACGTGACTTCTGAATTTGCTATATACCATGTTTTACGTAGGTTAGATGCTTGTTCTTTTTTCTCTTTGATGCTCCTAAAGCCACTTTTTCCCAGCTCCCCAGTATGCATTTCTTTAACTGACCTCTGGTTTATAGGCCTGGTGTCTCCAGAGGCAGCCTGTACCCTGACTTGTATTATCCTGTACTCCCGTGTCCCTACTTTTCAAGGTGCCTGTTATCATACCAGGCCTGTATTCCTCTGCACTGTGCATTAATCATAAATACTTCATTTCACCCGGAATAACTACTGGTTTCTACTACTTGTAAAAAACTAGGGTTATAACTTATGAATATAAGCAAAAGTAAAGCAAATTAGGCATACCCACCTCGTCATTAAAAAAAAAAAAAAG
>VZTQ01013190.1:0-13111 GCA_013400755.1 Pelecanoides urinatrix | reverse complement strand
AGAACAGAAAAGGAAGGGGGGAACATGGGNGAAGGGGGGAACATGGGAGAAAAGTAGAACATACAAAATGAGTGATGCACAATGCAATTGCTCACCACCTGCCAACTGATACCAAGCAGCGATTGCTACTTCCTGGACCACGTCTCCTATTTATATACTGAGTATGATGTCATATAATATGGAATAACCCATTGGCCAGTTGGGTCAGCTGTCTGGGCTATGCTCCCTCCCAGCTTCTTGTGCACCTGGCAGAGCATGGGAAGCTGAAAAGTCCTTGACTTTTCAGTGTAACCACTACTTAGCAACAACTAAAGCATCACTGTGTTACCAACATTCTTCTCATACTAAATCCAAAACACAGCACTAGGAAGAAAATTAACTCTATCCGAGCCAAAACGAAGACACAAATTTGTGGACAAAATTAAATGAAGTTGCTTTCACATTAAGTCAGATAAATCTGGATGCTCTTTTCAGGGAATGCATACTTAGTTTAAGGGATATAAAAGATGTTGGTATGTAAGCATGCAAAAAATCTATAAGATAAGGACAGACTTTTGAAAACAGCTTTTTGTCTTTGTGGAAACTATTCTGCAAGAGAAGACTCTTTAAGAGAAGACCATTTAAACAAGAGGGCAAAAAGTTCTTTAATGACTATTTAAAAATCTTAACTTACCAGTTAACATAGATTCTTATGACAACATCAGTCTGTTGTGGCAAAAATGGCCTATTTTTCATTCCTGATACTGTAAACAATATTTGTCCATGGTCTGAATCTTGAGGTTACAGAATTATTGTTCCCAAGATCTTTAATTTGATTTTTTTGTTTTTTTTACTTTTCTTATCTCTAAATTTCCCCACATTTTCATTTATTAAATGGCTGGATTGGATTATTCATTTTAATCTAGTTGTTGAATATGTAACTTGCACAAGATAGGAATAAATGTTCCTTTTGTGAAGTGAAATAAAATGACAATGACTATCACAGGACAGGTAAAATAGGTAAAAAAATACTTTTTGAAGTGTGTAATATACCAAAGCTTTGGTTTTTGGAAGATAGTTTGCTGCCTAAACTCATCTTTTTAGTAAATTATTTTAAACTCAAAACACTGGTTTAGGTTTTAAATGAAAACTACAGTACTCACCAGCAGAGGTAACCTTTCCATTGCTATATAAGCCTTCTGAGCAGGATATGAGAGTAATGTAAAAAAAAAAAAAAAAATTTAGAAGCATTTGTAATAATAATACTACTAATTAAAAAAAAAAAAATCACATTTTCCCTTTTTTTCATGTTGTCCAGGAGGTATATGTATCTTTCTCTTCTCCTCAGCATACATGAACTCTTTCTGGTCTTCATTAGCAAAACGATCCTGATGAAGACTCAGGTCGCAGCCATTTGTTGTCTGAAGGGTTCAGGAAAAGTTTCAAAGATTTCTTTCTTCTTCCCTCTCTCTTTGTAATTGCATAATAGTGGTCATAGCAATGCTGTACAGAACAGATAGATCACTTTCTCTACTTCCATCTGCTTTTTAGATATCTAATGTAATCAATGCAATCAGTTCTTCCATATTACACAGAGTACCTATGGCATTTCTGAGATAATACCCTTGTATTACCATCTAAATTACTATTCCCTAAAATTTCCCTTGGAACTTTACAGATATAATCTGCCTTCTCAATTCTCCTATGTGTTTGATAGTACTGAAATTCAGTTTTATGGATCCAATCCATTTAGCCAAGATATTAAGATTATTGTAGCAGTATCCTACCGTCTTATTTATTTACTTCCCCCCCCCCAGCAAATTTTAAAATCAGCAAATTTTATTATCACAGATATCTAGATCATCAGTCTAGATCATTGATAAAAGAGCATTAGTGTCATACCTAATATCAGTTCTTGAACTACCCCATTGGATTATGCTATGCACATGGATATCTCATCATTAGTAATGACAATTTAAGATGCCATATACATGATATCAGACATGAAATCAGAATTCTACCCAGTGGGAGATAAAGCAACTCTAAAATGTATAGTTTTTTAGAGAAAGGAGAGACTACTAATTGTTTTAGACTGAGCTATAGTAGGTTACTCTGTTAATAATTTGTACATGGATATGGATAAAAAGCAAGTTCCTTTACTGCTGATTTATATTTGTAGATTTTATTTACCACTTTCTCTGCCTGAAACCAAAATAACCCACTTCTATCTCCAGACTAGAAACTATACTATACTCTGACTTATGAACAGGCAGTTCTAGGATCTGAATCTCCAAACAAAAGAATTTTGTAATCTTAAAATACGCAGAAACAGAACATGCACAACTCAATAAAATCCCACCCTCAATGACAAGAAGTTGAGTCAGAAAATTAAGATAAATGCATGTCTGTCTTGCAAAAATTCAGAGGGGAAGAAGAAGGAAGACAGCTGCAGCTAATGTATCTGGAGTTTCCTCTCCAATTCTTTTATTACCTTAATTTAAAATGAGTTTAGTGTTAACAAAGTTTCTAAGCAAAACAAAGTTTCAGATTACAGACAAGAGTTTGATTGTCTAGGGAAAAAGGCTGATGACTGCACAGGATCCAGCCCTCTATTCAAGCACAGAATTAGATTAGTTATAGAACGTTAGCTTTTTCTGCTGCAGAGATTGGTAAACAAACATCTTTCTTGGCTTCACCTATTCACCTTTGTTATATGCATAGGGAGCTTAGTAATTATATCTGCCGTGTAAGGGAAATAGCAATATCCTCCATTCTGTGGCTTTATTTTTTCTGTATGTGGCTGGCTAGGCAATAAATGAGTATGCTCAATGGAATTCACAGAAAAACCTGATGTTGACATTAGTGTGTTCAAGAGACTGCAATTTTGACCAAATTTAAACAGGTAATTGTGTTAATTTGTAAAAAGACAAGAAGATTCTTAAACTTGATCTTTTTCAAATCAAATTATTATTGTTAATAATTGTAATAATTTTGTCTTACTGCTAATATGTTTTTGCATAAGGGCATCCCATTTGACCTTTTCCAAATGTCAGCAATAATATTTAATATGAATATGCTTCACAGACACTTTAAACACTCATATAATGTTTAATATTAAAAGATAATAATCTTGATATTTGTACTCAAAATGTCACTGAATATTGCATGAACAGTGGTCACGCTGGCTTAATAGCAAGGTGTGTATCCAAACCCTGATGTTTGGATAGCTTAGGAAATTAACATGGAAGAGAATTGTTGTTTTCATGCTTTTTTTTTTTTTTTTTTTCTTTTAATTACTGAGTGTTTATAGAACACTCTTCCTTTGTAAGGAATTTAGTCATGGGGATCTGTCTTGAATTATTACCTGGAAATATGTAAAAAGGAAAAGAAAATAACTGTTCCTTCCATTAATGAAGATGTATCTTAATGCTCCTGGATTCTAAAAATTCCTAGGAATGGGTAGATTGGAGACCATATCCAGTTAAAGAACTAATTTCAGGAACGTAGTTCCCAAATGAACTATGTATTAAGGCACTCCAAACAAGTAGAATTCTCAGATGGGTGATTTGGAAAAAACAACACTTTGATTGACAAGATACTTACAATGAACCAGTAGGAAATATCACTTACATGTTACGTGTTTGAAAAAGAGAAAGAGTTCTGAAGTCAGATCCTCTGAAAATCTTCTCCATCCAGATTGACTTAAATCCTAGAATTCCATTGAAATCTTTCTTCATGAGTGCTCTTACTGTTACACAATAGTATTATATGCTTATCTGTATTGAATTCCATTATTCTGCAAATAATAACTTAATTCCTGTTGAATAGAGCAACGGCCTGGCACATCCTGGAAGTGTCTGTGTATTGTGCATGTGTCATAGGGTGAGCTGGGCAGGTACAACAAGTTTGAAGGAATTATGACACCTCAGATGTTGTGCATGATAGATCTTCTGGCAAAATATATGCAGAAAATTTTAATTATGCATATGCAAGCACAGGATTTGGAGTCCCTGAATATCCGTTAACCCACGACCCCAGTAGGGAGTTAAGTAAAACTAATAGTAACATTATTATATCAATCTCAATACAAAATTAATTGAAGGTATTAAATGGAAACATTCTGTTAGACGTTATTTCTGGAGGTATATAGTGACTGGTCTATCCCTGAATTCAAGAAGATTGATGGCTATAAGACCCATGTCTTCATAGCCAAACGTGTTTTCTGTTATATTTCACTAGTTTACTGTATGTGTCTGAAAGATTTTTGCGAGTTTCCTCTGCTGTTTTACAGATTTCTTAAATAAAGCCTACAACCTACTTACTCGCTATCAAGAAAATAATTCTTTACCAGAAAACAAAGCACATACCTCATTACCATTTAACTAAGACATCGCATATGAAAAACAAATCAACAAACCAAAAAAAAATCTCTTGCCCCAGACAATAATTACACCACTTGGAAAGCAGGAGCAGATAACTCCTTAGAGTTGCTGGAAAACCCTTCAAACCTCCCATCAAGGGAGGCTCTATTTTTGTGATACATGTTTTCCTGCACATCTTCATGTTTTTCATTATTATTTATTCTATTCTAAATTCGTAGAGACTGGATTATAATATGAGTGGGTAGATATTTGCCAATAAAATACAAGTGATTTATTAAATGCTTTTAAATCATGATATATAAGCTTGTATATGGCCAAGGGAGACAAAACCAGACATTTGTTGTAATGACCTTCCTATACACCTTTTTTTGTGGCTAGAAGAAACAGCATGGATGCTTTGATATCAATAACCAAAATAGATGTTCTTATGCTAAGATATCCAGTTCATTTCTTACACTTTCTTGAGCTGCTTCCCTGACAACTTCTGCTCTTAAAATGATTTTTATACAGGAGGTGCTCTTTTTCTCCATCTTTTTTTTTCTTTTTCTGTTGGACAAGAACTTTTTCAAGACAACTTCTCAAACATGAGATAGGAGATCCTTCTTATTTTGCCTTCTGACTGAGTATTCACTGTTTAAAAAGGTTAACAGATGGTGGTATATTCTCACAAGAAGCTCAGTGCTACTTGTGTTAGTAATTCACTAAAACGAGGAATTAACCATTGAATATGCTTTGTGACTTTGTGGGTTTTTATTATTATTATTTTTTCCTAATGAGAGAAGGAGTAGTCAGGAAAAAAACTTAATTTCTTCTCTAAAAGCATTTTACTTTGCTGTGTGGAAAAATGTTGGAGAGTTAGATGTACAGAAAAGCATTTGGAACAGTTTTGGGCATGAACAGTCACATAAGAAAAGGGAGGGAAAAGTGAGAAAGAAGGAATACTTGTTTATATGAGAATCTTCCTTGTTTTTATTAGAAAATTCTCTTGTTTAGCCTTTTCAAAATGCAGAACAAAAATATCTCTTCATAGTCTTTTTTGAAATCATAGATGGAAAGTACAATGGAGATATATGTATATATAGATATAGTGTGTGTGTTTGTGTGTGGATGGCTGAGTGTGGGTGAGTACACACATGTGGCATTCAGATTTCTATTACATGGCTGTCATTGAGAGTATTGTATAGCGTAATCATTACTTTTTTTTGGTTTTTTTTCCTTATAAAATGAAACCACCCAATTCTTATTTTATACATTTAAATCTAAGAACAAGATAGATTGGGTCAGTTATCTGTAGTATCAAATAAAGACGTAGTTCAGTAAGTGTAAGACAAGTAATTAACAAAGAAACAGGGAAAACTTGATATTCAGCTGCCTTTGCAGAAGTTCTTGAATTTAGCAGCAGAAAGGTTAGAAAAATCTGACAAATAATATTAAAATTAAGCTAAAATGTACGAAAAGAGAAAGAAGACACATCAGAATATATTCTGACAAGCACTTTAATTTAAATTGTTTTAGAGTTAACTTATTTGTATAATAAGCTCCAAAATGAATAAAGGCGTCTGGTATATTGCATGTACAAAAAAAAAGGAAATACCATACACATACAAATAAGAAAAATCTTACAGGTTTCTGCAAAATAGTTAGTATTGAAATTTGCCTTTACTAATTGAGAAATCAAATTTACAGGAGACAAATTATAATAAATTAAGAAAGGGACAAATAAAACCTTGAACTTATCAAGTATAAGAAGCTCTGAACATTGATCAAGACTCCAGCAGCAGTCATCTCTTAAGTGATGCTAATGGAATGGGAACAGAAATCAGAGAAGCCAACAGAATACCGTTATTTAAGAAAAAGCCTAGGGACACAGCAGAAAATTAAAGACCAAATAGTTTAACTTCAATTTGCAGGAAAATATTAGGAACTATTCTAAACCACCAGATCGGAAAATGCGTAGAAAAGCACAACTTGATTAAACGAAGTTTGCAATAGGAAGTTTGTTCCTTATTAATTTGTTAGTTCTATGAGACTATAATTGCCAAAGTGGACAAAGGAATTGCAGTATAGACATCATACTTAATGGCTGCTCAGGAAAATTTTTAATATCAGAGGTTGTGTAAGGTGTAGAATCATTGAACAGGAGAGAGTCTGACATATTAATTTAAAAGAAAATGGCTAAAGGACTAAAGGATAGAGAACAAGCCACTATAAATCTGGAACAATATTGTTTGGAGAAAGAAAAAAAAAAAAAAGAGAAAAAAGAAGTGTGATCACATAGAAATAACTTCTGGTCTAGTGCCTGGAAATGTAATCCGCTGGGTTCAGAATGAGATAATACAAAGGCCTTGCACTGTAAATAACATTCTAGAAATAAAAGAAAGGTCAAAATTTAATAAACTATCTCAAAATATTTTATAAAACTTTTTTGTATGACAGGCTTTTCCCCCCAACTTCTAACAGTAAAGCAAAACTGTGATGGAAGTGCAGTCCATCTTTCTTTGTGATACTCTTAAAAACCTTATCTACAGTATGATACAGAAGTGCCAACAGATGTGCTTTAGGTTTTGGTAAGGGTTATAAATGTCAGTGTAGATCAGGAAAAAATAAAATTCACTCTTCAAAAAGCAAGCTGTATTCTTCTGTTTGTTTCTATCCAGAATGTATTTAAGACTTTGAAGTGGGAAAAAAAGTAAAACCAAAACAAAACAAGAAAAAAAAAAACCCACACTTATGTTAAATGGAAGTGAAAAGACCACTTTCATCTTGCTCTTCATCTGTTTGGAAGACTGATGTGGTTTTTACTTGCCAGAAGTTTCTAGTGAAGTTATAAATAATACCTCATATAGCCTGAAAAGTGCTGAGATTCCTTTTATATCTTTTTCACTTTGTCTTTAGCCTGACGACAGTTACTTACCATTACAAGAGAGAAACTGAAAGAAAAAAATGCTTCTGGGTTTGTGGCCACTGAAATGTCAAAAGATTTGGGAAAATGAATTAGATCATGGCAATTTTAGTCCTAGAATAATAATCCAAGGAAAATTTCTGCATAGTTTACAATTTGAAATTTGTTTTTTTAATACAGGTATAATATTTTGAGACAGGAAAATTAAGATTATTGTACCAGAATGATACATGCTTTTAAAAGAAATAAAACAGATTCTTACCTTTCTTTAATAAATACTATATAATATTTTATATTATCATATAGATAATATAAATGCTATAGAATTCTAGAATGTAATAGGTGTGTGGGGGTTCTGTTATTTTTTCTCTTCAGATTTGGCTTGCTGAATAATGCTTAATATTTGTGGAGGTTTAACCTTGGCCAGCTGCTGGATGCCCACCCAGCCATTCTTTCATTTCCCCTCCTCAACAGGACAGGAGAAAATAAGATGAAAATGCCTGTGGGTTGAGATAAAGACAGGGAGATCACTCACCAATTACTGTCACAGACAAAACAGACTCAACTTGAAAAAGATTAATTTAATTTATTGCCAATTAGAATGGATATGGATGGTGAGAAACAAAGACCAAATCTAAAACACCTTCCCGCCAGCCCACCCTTCTTCCCAAACTCAACTTCACTCCTGACTCTTCTACCTCCCCCACCAGCAGCTCACAGGATATGGGGAATGGGGGTAGCAGTCAGTCCATATCTGCCACTCCTTTCTCTTTACACTTTTCCCTTGCTCCAGTGTGGGTTTTTCCCATGGGCTGCAGTCCTTATGGATAAATGTGTTTTAGCATGGGTCATCCATGGTCTGCAGTCCCTGTCAGAAAACCTGCTCCTGTGTGGGCTTGTCTCTACAGACTGCAGCTTCCTTCAGGGCACATCCACCTGGCCTGGCGTGGGGTCCTCCACATGCTGCAGCATGGATATCTGCTCTGACTTGGTCTCCTCCATGGGCTGGAGGAGTCTCGTTTTGTAGTCCTTAAAGAGAAAGCCCACTGCAGCCCAGACTACTGATTTTATATTTACTTGACAGTGCAGGGATCTCAGGACTAGTCTGGGATTGCCTTGGACTGAGCTTATTTTTGCTTGTTTCAGCTGTGGTTGCAATTGTCTAGTGTCTAAATAACCATTGCCTTGTGTTAATTAAGCTTTAGTTTATAGGAATGACATAATAGTAGAAGCAATTCTGTACAGACTGAATTGTCTGCAGCTGTAGAATAAAAAGTGACATGGAAGAGTGCAGACACAGGATGATACAGGAGGTCCCAGGAAGGCAACCTTGTGAATCAGGTTAAACTGGTTTGGAGGTAACAAAGAGAACAGAAAATTGAATGACTGTGAACTGACGAGAAGAAAGAGTACATAAGCAGACTTAAGTTAAGAAATTATATAAAGGTAACCCCAGGTGGACTCCAAGAGTGAAGTGGAAGACATGCTTACTGATAAGATCCTATGAAGGTTATTTTGACAACTCACTTTGGAGACCTCGTTTCTCTTGATTTGGAGGCTTGATTTCTCCTTGAAACATTTTGGAGCTTGATTTCTCTCTTGGTTAGGGAGGAAATCATGCTGTGCAATTCTTTCCTCTAGGCTAAGGGAGAAGTGTAGAAAGTGGCAGCTTCTCCAGCCAATTATCCAGCGCCTCCAGACAATTTATTCTTCTTTCATTGCTTCTGTTCTCTCTACCCCAGCTGCATATAATCCTTAACATCTCTCCTTGTATCAAGAATTTCTGGTGGTCAAGAGTTTATGATATTGACTCAGAAAGTTTCTGTGTGAAGGAGTTTAATTAGGACAGTGAGAGTGAAGGTTTCATTGACTTAAGCTGTGATGCTCAGGAAAAGATGGACAATCCTGAGGCTTATCTGGATACTTGTGAACTTAAAAATCTGGTTACTCCTATAAATACACCAGTATATCTATATCAAAGGATAGTTACTTGAAACATTTATCAGTTGTCATAAGCCAAAGACACACTTTTCCTGTGTCCAGCAAAATATCACTAGTGAATTTCTATGAATACAGACCTATGTATCACCAGTTGCATTTAACTGTATGGGAGGTGTTGACCTCTTTTTATTACAGATGTTTAAATGAAATGGCATGAAATCTTGAGTTATATCGCCTCTGCATGCTACAAGTTTAATATCTACTAAAGGCTAAACAAGTCATTCTGTCTGTTCTTCAATACTTGAAATAGTATCACTTTGTGCTTTATGTATTCCAGATGAAACACTACCATGTTTCAAACATGCTTCAAACTTGTTTTTCTTCTGTTTTCCACCTGTCTGGGTTAGGCGAGCATTATTGGAACAAAATATAGACACCTGTAAAACATAAATGTCCTAATCAGGATACCAATATTATTAGCTTGCCTTGATCCTGAATGTAAGTGTACCGAAATAGTGTAATTAACAACAGCATATATGAACTTTGTAACAACGTAGTTGTATAGCCGGACATAGTTTTACTATGTGAACAGTGAGCAATGTGACCACCAAATGTCAAAGAAAGAGAGGTGTAATTGCATACAAAAGGCATAAAAGTAAACAAAATTGCCAAAGACAAGATAATCAAATAGGCAGGACATCCTAATGAATATGGAAGAAGAATGACTACCAAGAGAAAAGAAAAACAAGATAAGCAATATTGGGAGCAGATGAGACACCATCTCCCACTCCCCTTTGGGGAGGGAGGCCAATAGCATAAAAGCATCAGGTATAAACAAGGAAAACTGGAGAAGAAAGAAGACAAGCCCACTTTGGCTTTGATGTCTCTCATCAAACAGCTTTCAAGCCTTATCATCCAGACCTCAGTGACTAAGAATCACCAAGGACTGCAGTCACCAGGGCTAACTATATGGTATCAACTTTGTGGTATTGTATACTGACAGGTAAGTTAGAAAAGTATTCCTAAAAACTAAAAGCCATGAGTTTTTATGGTGCCTCAAGGTAAAAATGGCAGCATCAGGTCTTCGATGTCCTTCTTTCCTGTAGTAGAAAAGACTTTGACCCTTCCCCCTCTCCCAGCAGCCAAGAAGCTGCAAGACAGTGATTAGAAAAATTTGAAAGCAAGGAGAAAGGGAGAGGGCTTCTTATTAAATAGAGGTAAAAACATGCAAGGAGTTAAGAAGGCATTCACTGAAAGTATGTCCTATACACTGAGTAAAAAAGAGAGGGGAGTGCAAGTCAAGGCATGTGAGTAGCAGAACCTTGGGATGAGCACGCTGACAGAGAAGTACCTGCCGTCATTCTTAATGCCCTGAAACCTTATAGATTTTCATAGCTTGCCTCTTACTATGTGTGGACAGCCCATCTCCGGGAACCAATAGTGCTGTAACCACGCAATAAATGTTTGTTCCTTATATATATTTTTTATATATAAATATATGTGTGTGTGTTACTTATATATATTGGATTTCTAGAACATTGAGAATGATGGCTAACTTTTTTTTGTTTTTAATACAGTAATGAGAAATTTGGGTTAGCCTTAGTCTTAGCAAGTGTAGTCTTTAAAAATGGACCTTTGTAAACAGAAGACTTTGCACGTATATCAAGTGGATAGGACTACAACATATGCAAGTCTTAGTGTAGTAAGCATATCTGGGAATTCCTACTAGAACAATGAAAAGTGGTGCAATGCCCAGTTTAATCATTCCCCTATGTCTCAGTAGAACCAAGCAGTTCATTGTGATCAAAACCTTAGTGGTTATGCTCTTGTTTGCCATTGGGAAGTTATAGATGTAATGAATCCTACCCTTAGAAAAAAAAAGACAGTTTCTCTCGAATTTTGTCAGTAACTGATCTTTTTTGACAATCTGTTCACCACACTTGAGAGTTGAATTGCTGTATTTTTGTGGACCCTATCACCTTTTGACATCCCACTACATCCAAAGTGGTTTGTCTATGTTCACATTTCAAATTTGGCAGGACTGTGGTTGGGCTTTCCTAACCTCTTATCCTTTTCTTTGCCACATTCTTATTACCTCATTTTTGATTATTATTTCCAGCAAAGTGCAGTTACATATATCTCAAATATTAATCTCAGCCCATATACCACATTGTTGAATTACAAACATAAGAGGATATCTGCAGCTTCACTGAACACTTCATGAGTTACTTCCATCTATTTGATCTACTCTGCCTTCTACAGAATAATTCCTTGTGTTTCATTCTTTACTAGCTGGACTGAAAGTTATTTTCAGAACTGGACAAATGTTGTTCACTGATTGTTTGGACTGCCATAGCTATAAGTGTCTGGGGAAAAAAAAAAAAAAAAAAAGCCTGTGGCAGCTGACATCCCAAAAAGAATGTATTTAAAAGACAGATATTCATTGCAGGGGAGAGGAATGCATATCTGGCTAAAAGGCACCTGTTGTATGGTAAGCCTTTGTGATTCATTAAATGTCAGGAATATGCAAGAGGAGAAAAAGTACCAAATGGTTCAAAGGCCTGCAGAATCCTGAGGGGTTCCTGGAGATACTTAGCTTTGGCAATCTGTCTTGTTTGGTATAGATGTTTACATGATAGTAAACATAATAGATGTAACTTGGATTAAAGAATGCTTCATTTTTCTTTTACCTCTGAATTTATACATATTACATCCTTCACCCTGAAAGAACATATGGATTGTTAAATATCAAAGCATTCTGCTTTTTGTATTATAAATACATTTTCTAATAATTTTACTGAAGCAAATATAGTAATTCAAATGAGTGAAAATTGCACACACTTCTTTGGGTTGAAAGATACCTTTTAATACTTGTGTGCTGAGAATTTTCTGGTCACTGGCATTGACTTGCTAATTCTGTCTTCCATGGCCTGACATTATTGGGAGTGTTTTGCACAGACTTTGCAATGTCAGACCACATATGACTCATACTGTCTTCAGACCTTCATAGGGATTTTTTCTTAAGAACAATGCTTAAAAGTTATACAATAAATGCAAAATACGAACTTATAATATATACTATCTACATAACAGTTTATGTTATTCACTGTATCCTCAGAGACCTACCTCATTCTTATGTTATGTTTTTCAGTGTACTTTTTAGATGCTTCTCCATCTTCATTTTTATAACAATGATATACAACCTGACAAGTCTCACACACTCTTTGTTAAATTTGCTTATATGATCCCTTCTTGCTATTCTCTCACCATAGTTCTGGCATCATGAATGTTTGCAAGATACTAGGTTGTTCCGCAGGCCATAAAATGGGAGGTTCCCTAACTAGTGATCAAGGATACAGTCCCAGGAGCAGAAGAGGCACTGTGAAGTCTTCTTTCTCAACAGAGGACTGGAAGAGGATTCATTCTGAATTGGAGTACTACAACCTTGTGACTCAAGTTGGAGTGTAACCTAAGGGTGACCTAATAAATCGTTCATATAAGAGACATGCAAAAAAGGTTTACTCCATTACAGGGGATATCTCATAACCTAGTGCATATATAAATTTACATAAGATACCTATATGGCTTCATTCGAAGCCACCGAGACGAAGGGCTCTGGAGTGGAGGATCGCGACGGGGGACCCTTCCTAGAGCGGCTAAACCGCGGCAGAAACCGCGAGGGCAAAAGCGCAGGCGGCGAGAGGCTGCCTCAACGCCCCCCACTTCTCTCCCGAGCCAGGGCAGGGACCTGCTGACCAGCGGCAGCTCTGACTCAGCGCGGGCGGGGACAGGCGGGATGACGGCCAAACCCCCTCAGGGACAAGAGCAGCCCCCAGCGCGCGCGAGCGGCCCGGAGCGCGGCGAGTCAGAAGGGCGTGGCAGGTCAGTTCGCACCGGCAGGGCGTGT
>VZTQ01013188.1:190987-210948 GCA_013400755.1 Pelecanoides urinatrix | reverse complement strand
AAAAAAAAAATATATATAAGAAATAGAAGCAAAATGATGCAGCAAGTCTACCTAAGTTTGCACGGAGAACTTAAAAGAAGTTCTAAGTTGGATTTTAAGGTTTGAGAGTTATCAAGAGCAGTTTACCTCAGTATTTAACTCTACCAAACGAAGAAAAACTGAAGTGAAGGAGTACAATCTGGAGGTTACAAATCTTATCCTGAATGGCAGCTCATTGTTGGTACAGGTATTTGGACTTAGGAATTACTTCTGCTTTTTACTGTCATTCAAAAGGAATGAAGTAAAATCCAGCAAACCATCTGAGCTTTGCCAGGGAAAAGGTAGACCAGTGCTAATTTGGAAAGGACAGCAAACATGCATGATCATAATTTAAGTAAGAGTACCTTGGCTGAAAGTATCATATGACTTTGTTTCCCTATGGCTAGAGACTGAAAGAGTCAAGGTATTTTCCCCAAATTTCTTTACTTCCATGAAAGTATTTTGAATTACACACACTGGTGGAATTATCACAGTAAATTTTATATGAAATCTATACATTACTGAAATGAGAAAAAAAATAAAGTGAGTTCTTTATTTAGATAGGAGCATTTGGCCTTTAATGATTTATTCTGACATATCCAGGACTTGGCTAAAGGTCACTGGCAAGCACAAATCCCTTGGATTTGTGGGGTTTGTTGTGTGGAATGTGGGGAGTTTTCTTTCTGTAACAGACCTGGACATGGTCCCTGCTTAGATCCAAATACCCTGCCTGCCATTTGGGCATGAGTCCTTAAGACATACCTGCCTTAATGCCTCAGACCAAGTAATACATTCAGTAGACTTTTCACAAGATGAAGTGTGCTGATTAGAAATGTGCTGTAGCCATTCTCAGAGTGATTTGTAGTGAAAGAATAACATTTTAAATTAGTTATATTAATTTCTGGTAATTATTGTGCAATAACAATTCAACGTGGCAAATATTTTGTCATTCAACTAGGGTATTGTTATTGCACATTACAGTTTGCTTGAGATTTCGTATAACTTACTGACAGGCAAACCTTCTCCTTTTCATATAGAAATTATAAGAATATGATAAGCATAAAGATATTGTATAATGCTGACATCTAATTGCAAATATTACAAGGAAGAGCAATTTCAGAATAATATGATTGCTAGTTGTCAAATAAGATTTTCCCATGAAGTTAAAAAGAAGACTCTTGAACTATATTTTTTTCTGTTTTGAAAAACCTTTCAAAGTTACCTTCTGCCTTTCTTGGTTATGGTGAGCTGAGTTTCCCTTTAAATGGTAAGGTCACTGAAATCCTTCTAAGTAAATGTATCAATGTCTGACCCCGAATCATTTACTTATTAAAGGACATTATATAAATACCCCAGAATGAATTGGCCTGGTGGAACTCCATGTTTACCGAACTAATTTATATCCTGCTTAAACAAGTTCCAGTGTCCAAGGGAGTCAGTGAGAAGGTACCTGGGTAACTGAGGGCAGAACTTGGCTCGTATAAATTCATCGTTCAAATAGAGACATTTTTCTAAATGCCAGCTGTGAACACTGAAGCTAAAGTTTATTTTTTGATGTATAGTTAACGACAAAATATCTGCAGGTTTTATTTGGTTTGACTCCCATGCTGCCCTGTCTATTTCATAGGATCACAAGTAATTTAAGTTGGAAGGGACCTCTGGAAGTCACCTAGACCAAACACTTACCTAAAGCAGAGCTAAGTTAGATCAGTTTGCTCAGGACCTTGTCCAGTCAAGTATAAATATCTCCAAGGATGGAGATTCAACAGCTTCTCTGGGTAACCATTCCAGTATTTATTTACTCTCATTGTGAACATTTTTTTCTGTTATCTAGTATTTCTAGTGTTGCAACCTGTGTCTGTTGGATCCTCATCCTCTCCACTGTGCACCTCCAAGAAGAGTCAGGCAGCATCTGCTCTATACGCTCCCATTAGGCTGCTGAAGGTAGCAATAGCATCCCCACTTACCCTTCTCTTTCCAGGACTGAACAAGCACAGTTTCCTCAGCCTCTGCTCATGTGGAGGGTTGATGTGCACATGTAACTACTTGGAGCTTACATGCAGCTTTACTAACAGCTCATAAGAGTGGACACTGTCCAGCTCCCTCCTTCTCAGTCATGTTGATTGAGAGCCCTGGAAGAAAACAGGACCAGAAAAATAGGTTTTCAAATACTAAAGTCCTCAGATACAACTGGGAATATACATTAGAACCTGAGGTTTTATGTGTCACTGCACCATTTATATTCAATAGTATGCTCCTTTTACCACAAAGCAACTTTTCACCTTAAAAGAGATGACTTCTTTCATAAAGAAAGGCAAAACCCCCTTTTTTGATCCGGTGTACAGTTTCACAAATATATCCGATTTTTTCCTAAGCATTTAAAAAGCACTGCATTACTATGCTATCCATGCACTAGTGTGAAGAGATGTACTCTCATTTAAAAGCTTAAGTCGAACAGTTTGTGTGCTTGGGTACTAACATTTTTTTCAGCAATATCTCCTGCAGCTGAATAGCAATGGTCTCTGGTCAGAAATTCACAGATATCTGCAGGTGGAGATTGTTCCTGCTCAACTTTCTTCAGTCGGTTTTGGGCTACCATCGACGTGTGTGCTCATGGGTGATTTGTGTAGCTGTCTGTCTATCTGACCCCACTACAGTGGCAACACGTACAGTACAGCAAACATGGTACTGGAAGCAGTTCTGCTCCAAAAACAACTTTTTTTTTTTTTTTTGCATCAATCTTTCCAATGACTTGAACAAAGGCTCAATGCAAATTTTGTCCTTGTGCCTTTACTTCTCCTAGTATCTTAATATTCTCTCAAGAAAGGAATTAAGTTTTCATTCAAGATTTGTCCTACAAAAACCCAGGATGCTTTCTTTTACAATTCCCTTACAAGTCTAGATCGTGACTTTTTTGGTAACTGCTTCCAGCACTTTGTCTTTCTGTGTCATCTTCAGTTTGAAGAAAATCCCAAGTGTTTTCTTCAATATGACGGACAGGTGAATACCATTCCTTCCCTTCTGTAGCTAGCATAGGGAGTGAAGTGACTTACTCAGATTATGCAAAATCTCTGGCAGAAGTATAAAAACTTCTCAGCAAGAAGTTACAAGACCTGTCAAAAGTGGCTGCTCCATTTGGTGTTGTCAAACAACAGCCTCTGCCATAAGTAGCAGCATGATTCCTCCCTGTTCTGGCAGAAAGGAAGCTGGGGATAGTAATTAAGCACCACAAAGTAGCAAATTGCTGGGTCTGCATGTCCTTCCCCATTTGCTTTTCCTCAGCTGTCCATCGTGTGTCAAAAATAACTGTCACTTTTGGTCTGTTAAACTTCATTATTATTATCATCCAAGCTAGCTAATTTGTGCCAATTCTCTTCCTTGCCTTTTTTTTCAGAAGACTAAAACCACCTCATTTCACAATGGCATAAATCTTCTGCTTTGCCCTTTGTGCAGCCAGAGTTTACCCAAGCAAAATGTTTGTGGGAAAGGGGAAGGAAAACAGGGAAGAGGAAATGGGAATAGGACGGGGAAAGGGACACATAAATGAATATGGGACTTTGAGGAGAACAGCCATGACAGGGTTCAGCCTTCTGTGTTCAGAAAATCCTCAACAAATAGTCAGTGTGCAATGTGATTTTATTTAAATGTCTGCTTTTCCTACTGTAGAGATTAATATCAGGAACTGATATGATCCTAGTGTGTATAGCATACTTACTAGGGATTGTTTTCTACTTCTTTCTTCCTTTCTTTCTGCTCCAGATCTAACATACCCATTTGCATTGGAAGCATCTGGTTATATTCACTTTGTAGTTTATTTTCTGCCATAGTTCTTTTGTAATTTCTTCAGTGGTAATTCTCAGTGGCTGTAGTGGTTGGCTAAGTGTTACCTTTTGTCTTTTGTTCCTTACTTTGTTGTATTTGTCGGTCAATCTGATAAAACAGTGGTTTAACTCAACTTTGTAAATGCTTTATTTAAACCAAATTGAAAATTTTATTAGACACTAGGATAGCTGCTGTCTTGCTTTGAACCATCTCTATAGAAATGGGATGCAAAAATAATATCAAGCTTTATTATGAGAAAAACATTGTCAGGGAAATAACAAAAACTACAGTGGAGCAAATAAACCTCAGGCTTGAGAGACTAAATACAAAAATTATAAAGCATTAAATAGATCTGGTTTGACTAAGAACACAGATTTTGGGAATATCTTTGTAACTTTTGATACATGAGCAGTAACATAATAGTCTGCAAATGACTGAAATACCAAAGGAGAAAAATTTTGTTCACAAAAGAATATATGGCAGCAAAGGCATAAGATTAGTAAAAGAAAAAAACCCTAAGAGGTCAGTATCAATGAGGTAAAGTATCATTGAGATACAGTGTATAAGACTGTTGTGGAAGTAGCTGAAACTTTTTCATTTGGACCTTTTAATCTAGACTGGTCAAAAACTAGAAAATATAGGGAATAGCTTTGTATTTGCAGAGAGTTAATGGGATATTAATAAAGATTTTCTCCAGCTCTAACTTCTATGAATCAATTCAAAGCAGCAAGGTCCAAAATATTGATGTCAAAGACAGAAAATGACAAAAGAGATTATGCTTCAAATGCTCATGGATATGGACACTGATCATAAAAAAAAATTACAAAGTTGATGTTAGATACAAGCTTAAAGCCATTGATGCAATATCTTGTAGTGATCAGGAAAGTAAACAAATTATGGGATGTGTCAGCACGGAGCACAAGAGCAATAACCAGAAGAAACTACCACACAGAGATCCAGTAAGACAACCCTAAAGTACTTTGCTTGGCCAGTGGCACTATACTATAGACACAGGTTAGGCTTGTAAAGATGAATAAGCCTTACCTATGAGGATGTATTGTTATGATCATGTTCCTTAGAAAAAAGAAATTAATAAGATTTCCTATTATAAGATTTTTATACTAAAAATGTAAGCAAGTTCAATTCAGTTTGCAAAATTTGACTCTGAAATGTCTTAATTTGAAAGTCTAGTCTCCATTTGGGACACTCATTTATGGTCCTGAAATTCCGCTGTTTGGGCTTCCATGACCATCACCTTTTTAGGGTTCCTACCATGAAATTTAGGACAGAAAATGATTGTATCTTGGATGTAGAAGCATCTTGGATGCCAGACTTCCTCACTGTTAACAAACTCCTTTCCACATTTCCAAATTATACCAAATCTTGAGATACTGTTACTGTTACTGTAACTCTTGCTGATATTTACCATGATTGCTCTTTTGTCCCAGACCCCCTTTTTAATCTTTTATTTTGTAATACAATTTGTCTTGCTTATTTCAGATGTTAAAAGGGTGTGTTTTATTGTAAGTTTTGCTGTATTCTATCATGTTTTTAATAACATCCAGAAACTCTACATTTATAAGGGGAGTTCTCATTTGGCAGTTAAATTATTTTTATCATGAAGTGGATATTATCAGACTCTTTGAGAGGAAGCATGAGACTGAAATAATGGGACAAAGATCAAAGCCAACAGCTACACAGAGTTTCTTGAGAGGAATCCCTGACTGGAAAAGAGAAGCTGGCTGACAGCATTTTTTTGTGCAGCTAATGAAAATTTCCCAAGAGGTTAAACCTTCTAATAGTTTGGAAAATGTAATAAAAACTCATTTCAGACTAGTACAGAGTTCCCAGCAATATTTCACATGTATTGTTTGCCCTTTACTGCTGGTACTTTTTCACCACCTTAAGCTTCTGTCCTGCAACCACGCACAAAATTAGTCCTGTTTATTTCAGTCGTTATTCCAAGAAAAACTGTAGAGTAGGGTCTCATTGCTGCTGATTCTTCTCTCACCATTTTTACTTAGATGGTCTGATCTTTTTAGCAGTATTTTTGTATTTTATCAGTACTGAAATTTAATCTCAGACCCTTTGATTAACATGATAGAATAACTGCCTGTGACTGTACGTATTCCTTTACTAAAATCCTTCTAGGTAAATGTAAGAATTAAAATTCTAGTAAAATAGTAGAAGTGGTAAAATATTAGTACATTTTCACCTAACTCCTTGATATCTCTTTAGGAACTCTCATAAATTCTGACTTGTAATTAAGATCAAGTGTTGCATTCAATTATCTGGAATATACTCACTTCATATGTATTTTAACATTACTGCAAACTGATTTTTTTAAATTAAAATAGCTTTTTAAAAAAGTTTTAAGTGCAGATCAGAGAATGCAAGATGTAGAAAATAAAAGTGGAAAATAGGCAGAAAAAAACAGTAACAGAAAAAAATTGATCATGATCAAAGAGTTAGTGATGTATCAAATGAAAAAAGTATGCGAATTACACAATTTAGGTAATTTATTGAATAAAATGAAGCAAATTATCCAAAATAAGAGTCAGTCAGCAAAATTTATTTGTTTTCTGGGAAACTTTTAAGAAGTATTTTTCCCTTTGTAATTGCAAGTAATTAGGTATAATGTTTATATAATATGGCTTATGGTTTGTTTACTAATTTGTTATTTACTCACAAGGAAGAGCACCATTCATTAAACCGCCAGAAGCATTTTGTGCAGTGTTATGGGTTTTCCTAACAGGAGATTCATCACAATAAAGAGGACTGCAATTATTAAGATCTGACAACTACACAATACGAATGATAAATTTAAAAGCTGTTTAACTACGATTCCAGCAGACTGTAACCTGCAATAATCTCTAAAAATATAAACCACTTCAACATTTTTGTCCTGTATGGTCAGTTTTGAACACATGTCAGATTTTCAGACATTTTTAGAGACCTATCAGGAAGGTAAATATTACCCAGAAAATGTGTGATACTTTTCTCAGTTTCTTGTTTTTGTCAGAGCACAGCAAGGGATGGCTGCTTCGTAAGGGAGGGGACCCGAAGGGGAGAAATATAATATAAAAAAAAAGAAAATTTTTGTTCTGAACTGTGAAATCTCCTCATGCATGCTACAGCACTGTGCAGACTGTCAACTTGGACAGTCTTAGCACTCTTTTCCCTAATATTCAGAAGAAGATCCTCTAACAATTGAGGCAAGGATATTGAAAAAAAAAGTCTGTTGTGTATCAAGTTGGCATTAGCTGTTTTCTAACTACTTTGATACTCATGGTTTTGGTGGAGGGTTTGTGTCATTAAATCTATGCTCCACAGCCTTAAGAAATATGTGACTGTGACCTCAGACTGAGTCACCATTTCCAGGACCAACCATATTCAGATACTTACAAGCCAAGTGACTTTTTTGGCATAGACAGTCAAAAATGTTGAACAGCTGACTTGATTGTAAGAAAACGATGGTCAGTCAACACTCATTTAGATGTGCTAGGGAGTTCCTTGTCATTTAACGCATCACAAATGTCTTACAGTAGTATTTAAGCTATCTTATTGATCCAGTCTTTCCATCAGGATCAGGAACTTCTTTTTCAAGGAAAGTTCTTACTGCAAGTTCCTTCTTGGTGGAAGATTTTCTTCCTTTCTTATCTCAAAATTGGTCTTCATTGGGGAACCATAACAACAATTAGTTAACTGATCTGGAGTATTTTTTACTCAGCAGTCTTGCCTGGAGAATAAGAACAGTAAATATTTCTTGTGATTGCCTTCGTTTATCCAAACCTGATAAACCAAAGTATTTCCATGAAAATGAATCATTCAGTTTCTCTCTCTCTAACTGAATTATTTTCTTCCTGGAAAGGCAATATTCTGCTTCATGAAGACCACCTTAGCCCCAGCCTGGACTTCTTGCTCTTGGCAACTCTTTGCTCAGATCTTAGAGTCAGGCAATGTTATTAGCCTTTGCTGCTGCTGTCATTGCTTCAGACCTAATTTAAAGCATCCCTTGCCAGCCACATATTTTTAAGACAGACTCTTATCCTGATGCTGTCATCCTTTTCTTTTCTTTATTTCTTTTTTACCCAATACATTAGACAAGCATGTAACTGTAAATATACATGTACTGTCATTGAAATGCACAAGGCTACTTTATTTGGTTATAGGTTTGGGGGTTTTTTGTATGTTTGGCAATAGGCCTAGCTAGAGAAATATGTGAAGTCTGCCACTAGACAGTACTATAATGTAGGTAACAAAGAATCTAGGGAAAGGTAGGAAAGGAATTTAAATTTTGTCCTGGAATATGAAAAATATGGAGCAGCAAATCAGTTTTTCAACTTTGAAAGATTACTGGGCTTCCATTCTGCTAAAAGAGGTAAGGAAATATACTTTATTTTATATTTCTAAAATATCAGCAAAAGTTAGTTTTTCACATAAGAACTGTAATTCTGGAAACTAGCTATTATAGTTAGGTCTGAGCATGTTGGTGGCAGAATTTAACATAAGTTTTTACCCAGTAATATATATGATATTTCATTCCACTAATCACTATTTCAGCTGCTGCTAACACAGGGGAGAGAAAATTTAGAGATGTTGATTTATCTACTGTTGATTACGCAACAGTAGATAGCGAAAAATAATTACAGATAACACAACAGTTTGTGTTTTTATAAAATGGTATATAAAAATAGTAAAGCTGAATTAATTTCTACATAAATCCCAAGAGAGCAGTAACTTCTAAAGAAAAGCTAAAAAGAAAATAAGTAGTTTTGCAGGAACAAGTTTTCTTCACCTTAACTGTCTACCAAAACCAGATTGAACATCTTAACATCTTAAACATCTTAAATCCCCTCTATTTTTATCCATGAAGGCTCTGTTCCTCTCTAGGCTCAGACTTAAGAAAACTGTTTTGCTTTTGAATAATTTTATTGTTGTGGTAGGTTGCTCTAGTGGCATGGCCCACTTGCTTTAATCACTATACTACACTCCAGATTGGTAAAGAGTAATTTTATTCTGTTCTGTAATTCCATTATTCTTTATTTGCTGAGATCTGTAGTGGTGTGCATGTAGCAAAAATGCAAGGTATTATAAAAAAAGAAAGAGAAAAAATTAGTTCAAAATTTGAAAGTATTACAAATGTCATTAAGATTTTCTATTTGAGCTCAATATGTTTATTTAAGATTGCCTTGTTATTGTAGCAGAATTAAATATATTGTTAAAATTGATTTTCATGTTATAATTGGCTTTAGTGATTTGGCCTCTAAAGGATGTCATTTATTTAATAAGACACGGTGCTTTACTTGAGTAAATACCAGTTGATATATCCATTATTTAAATGCTGCAAAAGGTTATACACATTATATTTATTTATCAACAACAAAACTGTCTGTATCAATGGTAAACAGAAGCAGCTTGATTTCATGCTCCAGATTGGAAAACAATTTCAAAATGCTGATTATCTCAGACCTACCTTTTCTGACACCCTGAAAGCTCTTGTTTCATTATCACCACCTGCTATTGCTATTATAGTTTCGTAGGTGAAGATGAAAATTGTGACCAGTGAATCTTCCCATATTCTAATGAAAAAATAACTATCAAAATTATGCACTGCTGAAGGAAAAAAAAATTAAGCAGGGTTTCTTTCTAGCATGTCCAGATTCAGCTGAGTACAACAAAACCAGTATCCATTCAGGAACAGGCTTAAGCTTACTTGTATTTTGCCCCATTCTGCCTGAAACAACAGGAAAGCAACAGAATGGCTGAAAAAAACTTGTACAAAAAGGAACTCGAAACCCCCTTTGACTGCTGCAGGTGAGGCTGTATTGGACTGCAAAGGTGTGGGTAGATTTCAGGCTGTTGGACCAAAAATCTTTCAGACTAAACTGCCCAGAAAGATGGATTACCAAAGACTTACATTTTTCTGTGCTTATACTTGGAATTTGCAGTTTTTTACTTATTTGTGTCATTAATATAGATACTAGTACCATTAAAAACTGGCATAAACCAGGTGAATCAAGCAAAGT
The DNA here is from genome assembly GCA_013400755.1 of Pelecanoides urinatrix. Classification (NCBI taxonomy): domain Eukaryota; kingdom Metazoa; phylum Chordata; class Aves; order Procellariiformes; family Procellariidae; genus Pelecanoides; species Pelecanoides urinatrix. Next base: position 201,079 of record VZTQ01013188.1, on the reverse strand, counting down.
CATACAGCCAGCTAAACTCCTCTCTATTTTCTTTCTATTTGTAGGGGGAATACTTTATCATCTGGCAGAATTTTGATAACAAAAATCTGAATTGACCTGGCTGCCTTGCTTTTGTCTCCTTCCAGGCAGTCAAATCTATTTCTAAAAACTCCACCCTCCGATACATCCATTCGCCCCACCACGAATGAACGGATAGAGAATTAGGTCACATCTTCATCTCCTGACAGATTTTTTCTTTGAGGCCCTTTCTACATTGCTACTGCCATGTGCACTGTGGAGTGCTGATGTAATGCTGGAACCACATTCATAAGAAATATCAGACCTTCAGATTTAATTAACAGCTAATTAACAGCCCTTCTGGCCTTTGTAGTTAATACTATGCCGAATTCAAGAAATAATTTGGATAAGTAATTATGAATGCTATTTAAAAATAGTGAGTTGAAGCATCTACAAGATTCTACCTTGACAAAGAGATGATTGCTAAAATTGTCACTGACTAATACATATTTGGGAGGAACAGGCAGCATTTAAAATGAAAAAAGTGTATTCCCATAGTCCACAAAAGCTCATCAGAAATGAGAAAAAAATTCGTAAGATCTCCACAGAAAAGAATATGAAATGGAAGAGGGAAAAAAGTAATTTCTTAGAAATCTTTTTTAATGGGTGAAAACATGCAACTTCCGATGCCCGTTGCCAGAGACTGGTCTTTGCAGCCCCCATGCTGGGGGTGATTGCCTCACTGCAATGCTTATTACAAGACTGGGGACTAAGTAGTCACTGTCATGCACAATACAATGTTATAGCAATTTTAATGTAATTTGTACAGCCTTGCAAAAGTTGTTATTTACAAAACCAATTCTTTCATAATCTGGCTTTTCAGTCTGTTTTTTCATTCACTCATGCCCATAAGTCACCATTTTCTGTTTATATTATAAGGTTACACTAACATCCTTAATGTAACAGTATTTGAAGCAAAACATTTATGAAAATGAATGGTTTGCATAATAGTGGTAAATGTCCAAAGTACCTAGAGGGTGGTTAAAATACAGTATAATTGTGTACAATACAAAGGTGTAAATCACTCATATTTTTGTTGCTTTTTAACAAAAACCATAGGTTATTGTGGCTACAGAGTTGCTTGGGCTTGAGATGACCTCTAGGGGTCACCTGATACTTTCTCTTATAAAGCACAGGATTTATTTAATTATTTCTAAATCACCCCAAGAAATTAAAGACTTCTTGAAGGGTTTTTCACTTTAAGCTAGTGATGGCACACTCTGTTTTGTATATGAACTCTTATTTGTTCAGATATTATACAGTCTTTCCTAATGTGTAACCTAAATTTTCCTTCCTACATGTTAAATAAGTTCCTTGGTCTTCTTTGATTAATCCAAAAAATGGCCTACTTTATGACATGCCTTTAATTATTTGTAGACAGTTCCTGTTATGTCATTTTCCTCCGGATGGCACTTGCTTAACTCTATAATCCCACATAGATCTTGTTTCCCAAACATCTCCATTCAGCTACAGTCTACCCAGCTTCCTTGGCCAGAGCACAGCCTTTTCAATACTGTGTCCCTAGACAAATCTCTGATCTTCAATCCCTGTTGACTACCGCATAGCCATCTGACTCAGTATTTGGGTTGTGCTTTTCCAGAGTGAATGAAAAACATCTGAGCCTAAAGGGAACCCTACAAACAAGGAGGAGGAAAAGGCCAATTTGAGGGGAGAATTAAGAGTGATGTTAGGAGGAGCAGTGGCTGGGAGAGGCCTGAAATTCTCTCCCCTGGTTTACTCGTGTCAGTCAGGTGTAACCACAGAAAAGCAAAAACTGATGTTGTTCTGATGAGCCCAGGAGGAGTGTGTATATTATCGCCTTTCTTGTATACAAGTGTTCCCATGATTGGAGGCAGGTTCTTTAGATCATCCCCTTTGCCATAAATTGTCTTACGGTATGACATTCCAGTATCTTAATACAGAAAAGCAATACATTTCTCTCTTTTGAAGCAGTGTGAAATATTAACATAGGATCAATTTTTATGTTTGATCCTGGGGAGAGAATTAAAGGTCATTGTACCTTTGCTTTGCATTTATTATGTAGCAATCCCTTCTGGCCCTTAAAGATAGGAATTTTCTGAATCATTAATGTGGTTTTGTATTTTTACAATGTATGTTTTGTCTTTGATTACTTCCTAAAATTTGAATAGATGTTTTTCTTAAAATGATAAAAATAAAGATTTTTCATCCAGTGAATATTCTATAACTTTAAAATTTCTTTTAACTCTGATTCATGGCAAGCAGCTGAAATCACAGAATATTTAAAGGTGAAAATATTCTGCAAAATTAATTTGGACGTAGCCGGATGTTTGTTTTGAATTTTTAGTCAAAACAAAATAGTAGCATTGTAGTTTAAAAGCCTAGTACATTCATTTTCTTGTGGGATCAGTCCCCCTAGACATATTTCATAATAGTCTGTAGTCTAGTGACTCCTCCGATTCACCATGGTACTTATTCAGAAGGAATCTCATACTGTAGTGAAAGAGACCTTCAGGGACTCTACCCTTCCGGGAAAACGTAGAAATATTAATTATAGACCCCGTGAGAAAGTCACTTATTTGGAAAGATAGTCAATGGTTTTTTGACTTGGAAAAAAAAAGTTATTCAAATGGAATATTTCATTTTGTTTTACTTATTCAAAACACACCATTCAGGAAGAAATGCTTCCACTAGATTCTCCAAATGAAAATTCAGTATTTTTAATGGAACATGTTAATTATGAATAAATTACATCTATGAATAAATTAGGATATCCAAATAGGCTATCTAGTAATGATACTGTGTATCTTTTGATTCTCTTCTGATTTTTTTTCTGATCACTCTACTTTATAATCCATCTATCAATCTGTAAATAATATATTGACAAATTGTCTCAGAAATAGACCATTTGTATCTAGTATTTGAATAGTGCCAATATATTATGGCCACCATTACAATACAGTAATTATTTGCAGCATGGCCTTTGACACCATTACCAATATTGGTACCAATATACCAGTATTTACATTTTTTAAACATGCACATGCATTTTACAGTACCATTAAAAATACATGTGAAACCATATATTTAGTGTTCATATACACTCTGAATGCATACACATGCATTTCTAAAGTCAAGGAAAGTTTCCTTTCTCTTCAAAGCTGATCATCTCATGGTATTTTCAGACTACCTATACAGTCCAGCTCAAAATGCATTTTCCCAACTGGCCGCCTATCTACCTCTCTGTGAACCATTTATTCCTTCCTCTGTGACTTACAAGTTTTAAAAATAGTACATTTACAGGAAAAATAATAGAACAAAACAACTTTTATGATTTCATGCTTTCTTTTTCTACATGAAGATAGCCAACTGGCCAAGCCAGGTGTCTCTCTACTCCTAAATTTCAATATTCTGTTATTGCTTCCCTTCTCCCAATAAAAACATGCACACTAACATTCACATACATTCACTTTATGGGTCCCTGTTTAGTTATCCAATTATTAGGAAGCAAATACTCTGTTCTACAGTCCTGAGGTAATATTCCAGTTTATACATTTCTTTGTCAGGATTAACAGATTTTCACTCCCTTTCATTGCATTGCTTTCTGATCACATGTTAGATTATATCAATCTATTAATCTCTTTATTTTCTTTTTGAGTTCCATTAATCTCTTTATTTTCTTTTCTAGTTAGTCAAAGGTAGAATAACCTATTCTTGTCGTCACAAGAATAAAATTGATCCATGTACTTTTCATAAATTTCTTGTAAAGATTTCAAGAATCATTAACCTTCTTGAAACCAGATTATACTCATGTAGATATTCCATATGGAAACATTGGAGAGCTTCAAACTAGATTCTATATGGTGTTTTAGAAACTATTTTTGTATCTTTTTTGCATCAGTTTGGGTTGTAATACCTCCTCACTCTTGGGGTCCTTTTAGTGAAATAAACAAAAATGAAAACCCTCAAACCTGTACTATCTCAGGAACTCTCTTGTGCTGTCTTCTGCTCTCAGAGAAACTGGCTTCACAAATATTCCATGTTTGTAACCACCACCACCACCAGTAATTGCCCAGCTCATTTCTTGACGCTTATTCAAAGGCAGGTTAAGGTGGTTTGTAGTTACTCTGTTCCTTTGGCACTCAGGTGCTAGCTAGTTCTCAGCAAGCAAGAACCAGATGTTCTTGCTGTGTGAGCCTGTATGAACCAGACATCTCTATTTGCCCATTCAGGTGATCGTCAGATATTAGATTTCTTCTTTAATGGGTGTTTAATTTTTTTATGGACCCATGAAATTGCCCTGGAAAAAAAGAGCATAATCTGTGTTTGCCAGGGAGAATTTCTTCTCAAACCCTAGCACACACAGCACCAGCCCCTGCAGAGACTCTGGCGGTTTCATATGATAGCTCCAGTTATCTCTTTGGGTATGGGTCCCACAGTAACTGCATGTCCACACAACTTTATTTGGACTTGCTATTTCCAAAGAGACTGTATAGCCCAAATTTATCAGTTTCTTTGGACTTCTCTCCAACACTGGACAATTTTAAGAATAAAAATCAAAATTAATTCTGAAACATAGGCACTTGAGCTTCTAATTATGAGACTGGAATTAAAAGAAATGTGCAAAGACAACTCTGGTTTTAGTAAAATAGCTAGATTTCTTTCTAGTTCTTAACTCTTCTCCTCTAGGATATTAAAGCTATCAGAAGTGTTTGTCCTGTACAACAAGATCCCATCCTCTGAGTGCTGACCCAGAGCTGAAAATAAAGCCAGCTTGCAGGACTGGCAGTAAATTCCCCATGAGACTTCCCTGCTTAAAACAGCATTCTGTTAGCTTTCTGTGTTCAAAAGATGACATCTTCCTTTCTCTTCCCCACTTTAAACTTACGTCCCTGCTCCTTACGCAAGCCAACAAAACTTCTTCATCACTTCAGTTAGTGTATTCCTTTTGTCCTAATTTGATACAGCACTGCTGGAAGTGTTACAGTCTCTGTCAACTTATATCATAAGAATTATGTACATATATTTCACCAAGTGCATAGGCTTCATTGCATTCTTAACTTTCTTTAAGGACCATGCATAGCACATAATTCCAATAACAGATTTCTGTGACTCTTGTTGGCAGCTCGCCCTCTCCCCTGCTTCCTTTCTCACCCGTATACTCACCCTTAGCCAGCTATAGGGTCTTTTGGCATCTCATTTCAGCAAGTATAATTTACTAGTAAAAATTTCTAATATGTTTTTTGTTTATCTGTTGGATTCACAATATGATTTTGCTTGCTCAGTAAACATACCTAAACAACTATTTTACCTCAATATCTGAACATTATTATGTTTATGTGTACTTATAATAATAGTGTATAATATTATAATAGTGACTCCTATGATATGGAGTCACTATTGGCCGCTATTCAGGAAATTCAAAATCAATGTATTTGGCTCTGAGAAAGTATTGTAAAAGCAGTCCTATTAAATATTTTAAAACATTTTATCTTGCTTTTTATTGAAGATCACTTCCCTACTTGAAAGCAAGAATTAATTTTATCTTGCTCTGACCTTCTAGATCCCTTGATAGAGTATCAACCAGTAAGGGTATGGATATCAGCAAAGCAGTGCAAATTAGCAAGTACTTCTCACTAACAAAGAGTCAAGTTATTATAACACAGAACTTTTCAGCTCTGTTGAAAGAAAAAAAAACTTAGCACAAACTTTTGAACAATCAGGATAGAATGTTTTTAAATTTTACTAAAAAAGCTGCTTCAACTTATTTTCAGAAATAAACTTTATTGCTAAAGAACAATAATTTTCTATGACTAAAAATTCCCAGTATGAAGCTAAGTGTTTATTAACAATGAATTTTACATAAAAAACAAATTTCTTCTCTTTGTTCCAACAGATTGCATTTTCCCTGAAAATAGTGTAACATTGTTTGTCAGCAGGAAAAATAACTGTTAGGGGCCATTTTGTTAAATATCTACATCTATTTTGACTGTTCATCAAAAAGAGCAGTGTGGTGATACTTACCCATGGTTTAAGCCTGGGAAATCTGGGATGTAATTAACTTTATGGATGTGATAACTGGTTTCTTTATTTAAAATGGTCTTTTTTGCTGTAGATTAAGATGATCCTTTTCCAGGAGTAATCTAACCCTCCAATTTCTGAAATCTCATTTGTACAAGACATTTCCATTACTTCACACAGAGATGACTCAGGTCTAGAGTCTGTGGTCATAAATGTTTCTGCCTACAAGTGGTTTCCACAATAATGAGAAATGCCCTAAAATACCTGATTTTAAGGTACATACAGATACAAAAACAAGCATAGGAAACCAGATACAGTTCTAGCCACAAATGGTGACTTCTTCATCTTACTACCCTACTGGTCAGATATGTTTGATTCAAACAAATATGATAATGGTAGTCTTTTCCCATGAGGCTAGTTAACAACTAGCCCTGCTCATCTGAAATGACTGAACACACCCTAGTTGAATCACTGCTGCTCAGCCTAAGCCACTGCCAGGTTAGGAGAATCACACGGTGTCTACCATTCTCCGTCTTTTAGGACCTATGAGTTTCCCTCTAGCATCGCATCAGCTAAAAAGAACCAGGCCCACAAATCAGCTGCAAGGGATGAAACTTGCTGGAAAGTATAATGGCACCCAAAAAATTGTGAAGCCATTCACAAGAAGAAAAAACAATTTGACAGGATTGTCCCATTGCTGTAAAAAGGAAAGCAAGCTGCCTAATTCCTTACAAGAATAATCATGGCCACTGGAGCAGCTTCTCACAGTGATCTACAGAGACTGCATGAATGAAATTTTGGACCAAGCTCTGATCACTGTGATCAGCACATCAGCATACTTTGCTGATCAGTTCAAGGATAAACACAGGGAGTTTTTACAAAAAGATTCTATTTCTGATCTGATCAGATCCACCCATACTATCACTGAGTTTGGCCTCAACATACACATCTAAGATTTTGGAGCTTGGAAAAATATTTTCTAAAACTCATTAAATGGATCCCTGTCCCTTCTAACTAGCTCCCCATTACTAAAATAAGTTGTTAACCTGCCTTCAGGAAAAGACATTCACTACATTTGTTGAAACACACAGTGGCTCACACAGCCCTCACAGCAGGACTGCAGCCTGTCAACAGTCCCCACTTCTCACACCCCATTTCTGCCCAACCTGTAACATCCACAAGAACATTAACTGAAGAAATGGCCCTTCATGGCCATGACGGAGGCAAAATTTTTCTCTTTATAGTAACAGATCTCTCTGACAGAACAGACTGTGAAGTATCCTAATGTACATTCCTGCTGTGACAGAGGTGAATGATCCAGCACTTCATTTATTTTTATCTTTACTTATCTGGTCCTGTCAGGATGCAGGGTAGCCAAGCTTCTCTTCAATTCCAAAACAAGCGCAGGGTGAGAGCATCAGGTACCACTGTCTCGGCTGACGACAGCATGCAGGTGTAGATACGTCTCACTCGCCGCTGACACAGCCACGACACCTACTCAGCTACAGGCGGTCAGACCTTAGAGAAAGAGCTGCCGGCTGGAAAGGCATCCAGGCAAGATGAAGGTGAGAGTGACTGAATGGAAGATGTACCTCATGCTGAAATCATGCAGATCTTCCTTGTCAAAATAGTACAACAATCTGGGTTCATGTTTGCCTCCTTACCGAGTTTCTAAATTTCTAAAAATGCCCTTTCTTTCACTGTCTTCCTAGAAACCTTCATCCTTTCCTAGGACTTGCTAGTTGTTACACGCCTGCTTCCTTCATGCAGAGCTGCTATAGTCTGCAATATGTTACAATCAATGGAAATAATGACGTTTATGCCAGGTATAGAAACCAGATGACACTTCTACCACGCTCTGCCATAATCACATTGGGCTCACACTGACACCCTTAACTTGTTCCTCCTCTGGCTTAGCAATTCCATTAAAGTATTGCTCCTAACTCAGAAAGCTGTTAATGGATCACATCTCACCTACACTAAAGGTCTGATTTCAATTTACAAATGCAGATAACAAAATCCAGGACAAAGTGAGTTGGAACTGTGCAGAAAGTCTTGTTGGCTGAAAGGATAGAGATGTGGAGATACAAGGTACTGGAAAAGTTTAGACAAATTGATAACCAACATTAGATATTTTAAGGAAACACTGCCAAAACGTCTGCTTTGAAAAGACCTGTTCATGTCGGAACAAAAGTGACACTGACCATTTAAATGTAATATTTTGTACTGCATTAACGTTTTGAAAAGGTGAAAAAAAAATGTTCTGAAATGGTGATTTTCATATTTACAGTCTAAATCTTTGGAATTCTATTGAGGAAACATTGCAAAATGTTTGTTTTCTCCTGATTCAGGATGAAACTAAACTTTTGTATTCTATTCAGTCCTTCTCCGTATGGGCTACATCAGATCTATGTAAACACCAGACTGCATCTATAAAATTTTCTTGAAAAACTGGAGCTGTGGGAAGAAGCAGAGTGTATTCAGTTCAAATCAAAATACCTTTCCAAACCTCATCCTAAGATGTGCTTTTGAATTAATGCTTAGGGTTCCCTGATAATAATTTGGCAGCACTAATTAACTAAAATCAGTTACGATATAGAAAACACTATCTCTCGGAGCTGGCATTACTACTTCAAGCACTCCTTTCAACTCTTAAATAATCAACAGTTGCTCTGAGTCATTCATAGAAAAACTTACTCTGCTGCCTTTACTCAGACACGTACTAGTGCATTCAAAGTCAGCACTATATTGCGGTTTAGTCAATCCGGCTGACCCGTTACACGTTGTGGCGCTCGGTGGCTATGTGCATGCCCCAGCAGTGCTTTTTGTAGAGAAAGCGTTATCAACACTGTTCAGAACCAAGCGAACCATTTATTAATATGATCAGTTACTTCTTGAAAGATTTGCTTTTGAAAAAATGCAGCTTAGCACTAGTTTAAGACCTAATTAAAGCTCTGAGGGACATATATTCAGAAGAGCCTCAAGTAGGATTTATTTTGATGCACAAAGCCACCTATGCTTGAAGTTCTATATAACCACATGCAGTAGGACATGCCAAACAAAAGGGCTCGCGAATTACATTTCCACGTTTAGTCAATGTGAGGTCTGTGAGAAATTTAGACTATGGACTTGCATGCGTGCTTGGAAAGAACTGCATTGTGTGCTGGTGCACAGGGTCCGCAGCTTCTACATCTTGCAGAGGCTGAAAATCACTGTGAATTTCAGCACTGTGAATTGGCTGTGTAAAATGGTGCCCGGAGAGTGACACTCTTAATTTTTTCTTCATTTTTTTTATTAAGCCTTTTATTCCATGAAGACGGAAAAGCTGGTTCTCCCTGAGACTTGGTAGCTCCAAAGACAGAATCAGGGCCCGGGGCACTGCACCGGCTGGCATCTTGGGTTGGTCTGCTGGGAGCGGGACAGAGAACTGCAGCCTGCGGTAGAAACTGTATACTCCCGATCGCTTTACCTGCTATAACAGAGCAAAAATTTTTGACTTGGTAAAATGTTTCTTCTAGGCTCCGCTGGCTGAGCTTGTCAGATAATGTGCTCAGCCATCAAGTGTGCAACTTCCTCGGGGAAGCAGCGTAAGAGATAAGAGCCGCCATGGGGGCCTGAAAGTGCAACTCTGTCCTCTGACATTTTGTAAAGTTAAATTACAGGGGCGTTATCATTTGTATTTTATTTCCCTTATTAGACAGCACCGGTGCTGCTTAATGGGATGCAGTTACCGAAGTAAACAATCCCGTGGGATGCTTATTTGTTCGCATTAACGCAGGAACCCGAGCTCCGCTAAGATTTATTTAGACACTAGTGTTTAAAAAAAAAAGGGGGGGCGTTGCCGAGGGAGCAAGGGAAGGTGTTCACCAGCCGCTGGCGCGGACGGAGTTTCGCCGGCGGCTTCCTCGGCCCCCGAGACGCCCCGGCGCCGCACCGCGGCCCCCGCCAGGCCCAGGGCAGCCGCGCCCCCCGCCGCGCTGCCGGCCCGCCTGCGCGGGTGGGCGCGGAGGAGAGGCCGGGCCCATATCCATAGTA